>JBBBVT010000014.1:12232832-12245215 GCA_037177035.1 Craterocephalus eyresii
CCCCCCCCCCCCCCCCCCCCCCCCCCCCCCCCCCCCCCCCCCCCCACACAAACACACAAAACTATGCTTTTCTTTTCCCTTCTCATAAAGTAAACATTAAGCTGAACTTATATTTATTCCTGAGATTGAAGAAGAAGAAGAAGAAGAAAAAAACAATCGTTTTTCAGACCTCAAGGGAGGCACGGATCAGTTAATGTATGTCCAGGGGACAGAACTGCACAGATAAGAGGAGACTGAGAGAGAGTTAGGCAGAAGACGTTAATGGGCAGAGGATGCTGTCGGTTAAAACGGTGCATACAAATGGCGCTGTCTTGGCAGAGCAAGGAGAAGATTTATGGGCCCGGTGCCCTATATTGCTGTAAACAATGCAGAGTGAAATTATAGGATCAGAGTTTGCAGACTGTTCTTCATAAGTGAGGAAAAGACACACTGTCAAATTTCCAAACAAGTCCCTATACGTTTGTAGAAGCATGTGCATTAACATCAAGTATTAATTTGGGCCCATATGTGGCTATAACCCACTGTAAATCTTGTTTTGATTGTTTGAGAGTTAAGGCAAACAAATTCTCCATAAAGATGAAGTAGGCTACTTCTGAAACATTTGGGAAAAACATATACCTTTGAGATTTTTTTTTCGGAGACATTTGCATTCATACACTGAAAATATATTATCTGATGATACTTTCTGGATTGTTTTCTTTCTTTGTTTTTTTTTTGTTTGTTGTTCTTTAAATCTGATGCAGTTTCATTTGGCGTAAAGCGTCAAATTTTGCTGCATAACCACAGAGAAATTCTCATGGTTGTTTGGAGCATGGTGTCTTTGATAAGATTTATGGGTGGTGGCTTATAAATGGAAATGCAAAAACAAGTGCATAATATGCGACGTGATTTTAAGTGTTGTATGAGACCTTCTAGGGCTTTCATGATCTGTAAGAGAAATAAATACATTTTTAAGCCCGACCTTATAATGATCTTAATTTACAGCTCTGAAAAATATCAGTACCTTGATATACTTTCTTGGTTTAATATTTAAAAATTGCTTATCAATTATTTATTTCATAATAATAATTATATACAATATTTGCCTTCAGTGTCAAAATGTGGAGATGGGGATGCCCTCACCTATTTTAAAAAAGAAACGTTTAAAAACGCCCCAATTAAACATTTACACAATAGTCTAACATTCAATCATCATCTGTTGCTCTCTCTCTCTCTCTTTCTCTCTCTTTCTTTCTCTCTCTCTCTCTCTCTTTCTCTCTCTTTCTCTCTCTCTCTCTCTCTCTCTGTGCAATAACATCTTTAAATGTGAAAGTCTGCGAAGTTGTCTTCAGAAGGCGTCAAAAACATCACTACAACAGAGATGCAACTGGTGGTTATTGGGAAATCATTGTCAAAGAACAAATAAAATCACTTAACCTACGTACATAATTGTGAATCTATTATCTCAGGATCCCATATTCATATCACTTCTGCTGATGGAAAGTGAATAACATAACCATAATTTAGTCTAGAGCGTCTAGGCCCCCAGTGACACCTTCGGCAAGGGAAAATGACTGTCGTTTTTAGGGTCTTCAACGATGCACCAAATAGGCTAATCAAATATTTCTTGCCGAAATATTTCTTAATGATGACATAAAACACCACTGTTAAGTTCATCCTGGCCATCATTTCAATGACGTGAAGCTGGGAATGTTGATCCAGACTACTGTCTTCCCCCTTGTTTGAGATCTTTGTCAGCGGAAACGGTAAATCATTAAAACATTTCTGATGGATTTTTTAATCTATTTTCATGTAAATTAATTTAACTCAAACTCGCACGCGTCAATGTAAGCTGGTGCATTTTCTCTCAGATGGAGAGAGATTAAAGGATTTATGACACACCCACTGTTGGTCAAAAAGATACAGCCTCCATCCCTGGAAAAAAAGCAGCATGACCCCTGTTTCAACTCTCAGCTTTTATGCAGCTGCAATGGCCACCGTTTAAGCATCAGTGCGCAGGCCCTGCACCTTTCTACACAAACCAAAGTGGCTGAAGAAGACACTCACCTGAGTCCAGTGGACAAACATCTGTAGCTGCTCAACCTGGCGTAGACAATAAATGCAGGTAATAACCCACTTGAGTGTCAGAGCAGCTGCTCATTTCAGTTTTGCTCTTGTTCAAATATTTCGGTGGCTGCTTGTGTAAAGTTTTTATATCTTCCATGAGAGAGAGAGAAAGAGAGAGCGAGAGGGGCCTCGCCCGAGGTGCTTCATAAATCACAAGGAGCCTGCAGTGGTGCTATGCGAGCTGAAAATCATGTGTGATCCAACAATATCAACACAGAGGAAAAGGAAGGGGGGCCAGTTCGAGCTGAGTAAATGCTTAGGAATTTCAACAATACACTTGTAACTCACAAAAGGCACCATCTTCCTGCAAGATAAGGTTAAAAATAAGCACCGCACAGTAAAAACCGATTCACCTTCAGGCAGAAAGCTTTTAGATTTTAAATCAATACAGTACATTTCACACTTAAAGAGAGGTATACTAATATATAAATGAGTTAAATGATAGCATTTGGATGGATATAGATACTTTTAAAAATGTATATGGATCCTCAGACAGATAAGAGATAACTTTGAGGTTTAAAGGCTGAGTCTATGAAGTGATAACTATTTTGCGTAAAAGATGTTGCTTTTTATCTTAAATATAGGTCTGACTAAGGTAACTAACTATGTTATTATCAAGAAATGAATTGCACAATGGTCTAAAGTTTTAAAACAAAAATGTGAAATTGATACTGGTTTATGGTGACAAATGGCCGGAATTTTTGTTTAAATAACAATAAAATTAATCTCACGTTTTGTTTATTGTGAGCCATTATAAATCAAACAGACTTTGACAGAATTATCATATCTTTAAAAAGCCATCGTAAATATATGCCACATGTAGCCTACTCTGTCGCTACAACAAATCCTCAATTACAAGAGCTCAAACAAACTGTGGTTGCTGTCACCTCCAGCCCCGAAGACATGACGGGGAACAGGAAGGATCAAATACACTAACACACAGGAACATGAGTTGGGCTTTTGCTGTCAGCCGTGTATCATGGAAAACAAGCTATTGCATATTTTTCTATCAACGCTTAATATTTGGCCATAACCACAGAAGAAAGATGCTGCAAAACGATCAAAAATAGGGTGATACTGAAACTTAGAATAGATATAACCTATGGCCTAATTTAAAATAAAAATTCGTAAAGCCTGATAAATTTTTTTATAATTCTAAAGCAATACTTCAATTATCAATAATGACAGAGTTTCAACACCAGAAAAATAGAATTACATGCATGTGGATAAAAGTTTACAAGTTTGACGAAGTGTGAGATTCATCGGACGTCTACAAGATATTTCTCCCTAGAAACTTGAAGGTCCTTGTCCATAAACTAATCACAATGACCAAGTGTCCCAGTACTGTCAGGAACATCTATAATTGGCGGTTCACTTTTTTAACACAGGGGCTAACCTGGGACCAGTTAGTCACTTAACGATCAAGTGAGTGCACAAAGCTGAACTATTTTTACTGTGCCTTTTTAGGAGACCTGAGGGGTTTTCAGTAATCACTGGGAAAAATGTATGTTTTTCTCCATCTTCTATCTAATATGTAGCTGGAAGCCACCATTTGAGGAGAGAGTAGCTATACGAAACCTGCTACAACAGATGTAAAACATTCTTTTTTGGCCGACAGTTGCAAGAATATTTCAAGGAAAAGAAACTAGTAATTTGATATGCTCTTTAGTTTATTTCTTTGAAAGCCTTGATGAAATTTGCTGGTTCCCTTTATAAATTATTTCAAACCAAACTAAAAGGATGATCCAAGAAGGTATGTGGATATTCTGAAGATCTGCTGGATGATTGGCTGAGAGTTCAACGCTGTCCGATGTCATTCTGTTTAACAAAGGGACAAATAAATTCAGTGATGCCCCACCGTAGGCCCCCTCTATGGACACAAGGAAGAAAAATCCACAAAGAAAGCCGAGGCCAAGGGGGACCAACGAGGACGCACACAGAAGGTACACGTATAGTGAGTGAGTTAGGTCACAGGGTTGGAGAGGTCGGCCATCCAGACTGAAATGAGCCTAATGGGATAGAAAATGTGTCCTCGAGGTGAACTCAGCCTTCTCCCATTTCGCCCCCAAACATCAATGAAGTACCTTTTCAACCTCGCGACATGGAGGCGACAGGACCTAGAAAGGGGTGGAGGGATGCTGCGACAGTGGCTAGCACATTAATTTCTCTAATCTGTCTAGCAACATAAAGGCTTCGGGATTCATTTTTCAGAGCCGTCTCAGCACTATTCTATGGCCTTTCCTATGCCACATCCCAAAAGCAGATTTCAACATCTGTGGTCCTGTTAAACTGACCCATTTTGAAGTGCGGTTGTAAGCTTAAAGAAGTGGAGGGTGGTAAAGGGTTCAATATTATTTTGGTGCAATCAGAACTGGTTATATTGGTGTAATCAAAACTGGTTATATTGAGGAGCTGTTTTTCAGAACATAATACAATGCTCAGTGTTAAAAGATTGATGATGGAGAGTCTTCTCTTTGTGTTGTTTTGCCTCCCACTACGCCATACATTTTATAAGACCTATTCATGTCACAGTATCAATAATCTATCAAGTTCTTCCGCGTCTTTGGGTCTAAGTCATGTTAAAACTCCATCTGCCCCCAACCTACAAAAAATTTAATCTTAAAAAATTATTCAAAAAATAAGGGCAACAAAGACAGGATACTGGAAGAAATAAATCTTGTCTCATAGTTAAAGATGCAGTGTGAATGATAATTTCTTGTTTCAATCCAGTAGGTCTGCAGATGTAAACAGTCCTGCAGTTTGAAGTAAGACGCACCATGACGTTGCACACTCTTGCTTTGCGCCGTTTTTGAAAACTGAAGGTTTTTGGATTTTCTCCAGCTGATGTGAATTTATGGATCTGAGTTAAGTGCAGACTGTGAAATCAGTAAGTAAATATGACAAAGTATTTCTGCAAGCACAATTTAAAGAGCGAACACACAAGAAAAACATAATCACTCCTGTATACGTGGCCACATCACTCACAAAATGTAAGTCAATTAACCGCATAACCATCCTCACTATAAGATTTGACCAACACCACACGAGCCATCATATTGAATCTATCTTCATTTCACGATTTTATTTTATTTTCATTTATTTCATATGTGAAAACTCAGTCGCATGGGGCAGTGAGATATAGAAAAAAGAGGGCAACTATGCGTTACAAAATGAGTAAGAATATAATCACAACCTATAATCTCTAACACATAACAAATGCACTCAAAATTAATCGCATGCATCTTTGTGTTGAAGTCAGGGCGACAGAAGCAAAGAGCTTCGTTTATGGCACCGGGAGAGGCAGTGCAATGTGGACTGGAGGGCCTCAGTGACTTGTCTGTACCGTTAATTGAATGCCCTTCAGACTGATGAGGTTGCACGTAATGCACAGCGTAAACTACTTCTTTTTTCATATTTTAGAAACAACTTGAGTCCATTAGAAGTGAGGCTTTAACACAAACACATTTGTACCCCTTTTCACACACGCACAAACATACACCCTCACGGTACATAATGCTAATTTGAAGACGGGAAAATAAAATAAAATAAAATTAAGACCTGCAGGGATCATTACCACAGTTTGAAAACAGTGATTCTTGTTTCCCTCATGAGCTGTACGATATTCACACATTATTTGTTGTTTTAATAAGAAATCCAAACAATGATATAGACCTTATCATACCTAAAATAAACTTAGAGCAAACGTCTGTAAAACTAGTAGACACTCACTGTTTTATTGACCAATTTGATTAGCACAAGTACACTAAACTCCGTTTATTGCATTTGACAATAGTCTGCATTTTAACGGTCTAAACACAACAACAACACCACAAAAACTAAACTGTAGATCAAAATCCTGTTTCTGAAATACACGAGGTAATTCACACATTATCGTCATCCTAAACACACAAGTTCAAGATCAATGGTGTGTTCCAGCTTTTTTTATATACCAAAAATAATTACTATAGTGATTTCTTTCCAGTGTTTGAAATAAATAGATTGTGCATTTTACCTTGGGCAGCAGGGCAAAAGGATGGCCCACAATAACATTTTGATAAAATGTATATTTTTTTTGTACTTTTTTTCTCCTTCATTCAAAACAATTTTTTTAATAAAAAACATCATAATAATTGAACTTCAAATAAATTAAACCCTGTGTCACGTAAAAATAATTCATCGGTATTCGCAGTAATCCATGCCATATAACATGCATTTTATATAACTTTGGACTTAAAGGAAACCGCACATGATAGCTACAAAAACAAAATATATAACTGTTCTATAAATTACCAGTTCTTTGTCTACCCACAAAGTGAAACAATGTGGTTTTATAACCTGGTAATATCCTCGCCATGCTGTGCTCCGGTGAGTTCATCGGGGGCCCCAGTGTTACTGGCCGGGGCAGCGGCCACACCGCCGGCTGCTGAGCTTGTGTTGGGCCCGGAGGAGGAAGAGGAAGATCTCACTTTGGTGTTCGGGAGCCTGTGATCCTTTTTCCATTTCATCCTGCGGTTTTGAAACCAGATTTTAATCTGTCGTTCGGAGAGAACCAGGGTGTGAGCGATCTCAATGCGCCTCCGCCGAGTTAAATATCGGTTATAGTGGAATTCCTTCTCCAATTCTAAGACTTGCTGCCGGGTGTATGCTGTCCTAGACCGCTTTGGCTCCGTCCCATTGTAACCAGGGTTCACTGGGAAAAGGAGAAGTGGAGAGAAAGGGAGACACAGAAGGGAGGAAAGGAGGGGTAAACAAGAATGGCCTCAACTGAAATATGGCTTCAAAGATTTATTGGACATGAATGTTTGGCTGTTTGAGAAATTTAAATGGGAAGTTAAGAACTTCTCAGCGTAATGAGAGGACACTCACATCCAACCATGATCTAAATTATTAATGCAAGATTACAAAGCTCCGTTTTTTCCTCTTCTTCTTCTTCTTATTCATTTCTACCCCCTCTCTCTATCGCGCAATACATAACAGCAGAAGCCACATGGTGATACGGCTGCCCTGAGTATACCTCGGCTATAAAATTTATGGTGGGTGTAATTACCAATGCCGAGTCGTAAATCCGCCTCAATTGTGCCATTTCAAAGGCTTCCCTGCTATCGGAGCAGGGGCTGGCAACGAGATGGGAGTCAGAGGGACTGATAAAGGGAGGGAAAGGGAGAGAGGAGCATGAGGAGTGCAGGGAACATAAACACACAAGTTGCCTACCAGTGCTGACGTGAATTTTCTTCATCCATGGGTACACCACTGGCTGTTTGGAGGAGGCTGTGCTGTTTGGATGCTCCGGGGTAGCTTGGTTGCAGGCGGACGTTGCGGCCGGTGGTGTGGCGGGGGACATGGACAACTGTGGGGTTTCACATGAAGCAGGTTGCCCTTTTCCTGTCAGCAGGTGCGCAGAATGGGGTATTCCATGTCCCCTTGGCGTGTCGGGCTCAGGGATGCTTGCACAGTTATACTGGCGTTCTTGGTAGCTCGCCCGCGGAGGATATAACTCCTGGTGGTGATGCTGGTAGCCAGTGTCCCTTGCGCGGCTGTAATATTCTGGACTATGCTCTGGGATGTAGTTATTTTGCGAATATTCCTCGCATGGAGGAAATTTCGGATCAATGTAGTTAGACTCCATCAAATACGAGCTCATGATCATTAATTTCTGGAGTGGAAAATAATTTTTCTAGCTTTGTCGTTTTTCTGCTCCATAAAGCCCTCCTACTTGCGAGCAGCCCTGTAAAGTTACTTTAACCACGTGACCCAACGGCCCAATAGCAGGGTAAGAGGTAGTTCCCGGATAAGGAACCAGAGGTATTTAGCATACCTACAGTCTCCATTGTGGGCACAAAGCTCTCTCTCTCTCTTTTTTTCACTGTCTCTCTCACCCTCCTTCTTCCCTACCACCCCCATCCCCCCTCCCTCTTTGTGGTTGTATTACCAAGGCAATTGATCTTGGGGACAAAACTAGTAGCTGCTGACCAAGGAAAAAATAAAACAGGCAAAATCCACTGGTCTCAATTATTCAAAGGGACAACGGTTCGCCAAGGATGAGGCACAAAGATAGTGAACCAATCATTTTGTTAGTTTGCATTCCTTATATAAAGGTTGTTTGCTAATTAATGTAATCATACTCTTTACTAGCAACATTTCAGCTGTAAAACATATCACAGTCCATATAATACACTGAAAAATTAGATCTGGTTGCATCTTTAAAGTGTAACTTCTAAAACAAACGGTTTGTGACTCTAAGTGTTGGAGATCATTGGAGAGATCAGTACCTGCTTGATGAATTTCGAAAAAATCTTGATCATTCATGAAGTTGCACAAGATTGGAGGTTAAAAAAGCATGTCTTAAAAAGGGTAAATAATTTATGAAATGTGTATCTATTTTGAAACTAATTCCATTTTTTTAAGGTTCTTCAACAAAACAACTAGGCTTTAATGTCTTTCAATTTAGCCTGAAAAACTATTAGAATGGGACAGATTTGCTTCAGTTTTTTTGTCAAAACTGTTACTTTAATCAAAATATATGGATTTCATATCACATCATGGCCTTGCTATAACGTGCACAGAAAAAATGGCATTAGGGAAAAACTTTTAGCCCATAATAAGAATTGGTACTTCTTGATCTCACTGTGACTGTTATGATTCCTTAAACAAAAGGCCATATAACTGCAACACAATGGCAAAAGTTTTAACTTTAAACATCCAACACATTACAGCCAGTCACAGAGCAGAACAGCAATGATGCCACAAAACTTAAATATTTGCAATGTAATTAAGAGGCCCAAATCTGTCAGGACATTAACTAAATCAGTAAGATGTCACAGATCAGAGAGCATAAAATACTGCTGACTGAACACCAGGGGAGTAGTACTGAGTAATTGTAATTGTGGGATGGGCCATATTTGGTTCCTGCAAGCCAAAATGCTGGGAATACCTCATCAGACAAACTAAATGAAATTCCCTCATATGTTTAAGGTGTCTTTACCATTCTTGTCATTATTGTTTGTCTTTCCTTGGGGCAGTTAGTTTTGGCACTGTAAAGTCCTCCTTATTCGGCAGATAATGTGAACTTCACAAGGACATTAATTGATTCCATATGGGTGGGAAATGATGTTGACAGTCGATATGAGACTCTATGCAGCTGCAAGCCAGATTCCATTAAAGGAAATGCTGAAGATGACATGGAAGGATGCAACATTTCTGAATAAGAAGAAAAAAGTGCAAATAGTTTATGTGCAAACATAGTCCTACTATCCTTTACATTGATTTTAAAGATAGCCTCACCTATTCCAACTATTTAAATTTTGTAAGGAAATGATTAATCCCAGTTGGCATTTGAAAATGTTACATGTTAATCATGGCTGAAGCCCTGGCCAGGGGCTAATTTACTGGTGGTCTGCTTTTATATTGTAAGCTGATCTTGCCTTTTTGTAGGATACTGTGATCTGAGCTGCTTCCCATTTTTACTGTATCAAAGAAAGACAAGTTACCTTATCTGAAATCTAAGCAGTAGATATAATAATAATAATAATAATAATAATAATAATAATAATAATAATAATAATAATAAATAAATAAATAAATAATGCCTTTCAGAGGTTGCTATAAAGGGCCAAACCAAAAAAATAAAACACACACATACACACAAAAACATTTGACCTACGCAGAAGTAGCTCATATGTCAATATCTTTGGTCAAAAGCCCTACATTGTAAGTCAGGGGCTCTATTTTCATAACAATAATTACTTAATAAGCTTTAAAAACGACGTGAAACTGTGTGTCATATTTCTGGCTGTAGGCCTACAGTTTGTAAAGAATGCGAACGACATTTCTATTACACCTCGCGAGGATGTTAGAGGCTTTTTATAGAGCAATAAAAGCCATAAATCAGTCACTTTTAAACGACCCCTGGTTCCTAACGTGTTTTACAGGGTCTGACACAGTAGTAGCCACACAGTGCACACATGGCTTAACTCTCTGTGGCCTACCTGCATAATCCATGACTGTTTTGGGGTTATGGATACACTTTGTGACAGAGTCATTGCATTCTTAGCATCTGGACGTAGGCTGCACGTATAATCGTTGACATGCAAAAACCCGGGGTGGGGAGGTTTGGGGGCCGTGAAGAGGAGCAGAAGCAGACAATCCATTGGCTGGCGTGGTATTTCAGTTGCCCATGTATTCCTGTAGAGACGTATTTGCGATTGTTTGAACTGCACACAAATTCGGTTCTACAGGGTACATATAGACAACTAATGCGTTTTGGGGGTTTGACTCTGCAAATGTCATCTGTTGAGTAGGCTAAACATCTTCGTAAACAGGCAATCATATCTGACATCGAAGTGTTATGCAGTACAAAGACATGCCATAACCTATTTAAATGCTGCAATAGAGAAGAAATATCACACAAAGCTGCTGTTTATGGATTACTGAAGCCAGAAACATAAAACCGTTATTTTCTCTTAGAAATAGCTTCATATCCCCATGCCTACACATATACACACAGAAACACAGAGGAAAGAGGGTCTCTTTTACATACAGCCCCTGGCTTTGAGGTCGCTCTTATATATGAATATTCAGCCACAAACACGATGGATACAAAGGGACGGGGTGACAGCACAGATGAAAAATAAGTTTCCATTGTTCCCAACCATTTCTTCCGCTTGCTATTACCATACTGACCGCTTGGTAACCTTTCTTCCTGCCACTCTGGAAGCTAATGAGAAAAGCCTCAGATGAAAAATGCAATATCGGACATGTGACCCGTTTGGAGGTTATTAAAAACAGCAAACATGCTCAAATTGTGAATATGCGGGATTGATTACGGAGCGCATGGGACTTCAAACACTGTCCAAATGCCATAATCTTACATATTTCATTGCACGCAAATCAATGGAAGAGATTTTCTTTTCTTTTCGTTATTCTAGAAAATTTGTAGACCAACAGTGAACTTCGAGGAAACATTAAGAAAACCTGAAGTTGTCTTTATTTGGCTTCTTATTCTCGTCTAGGTGCTATTTGCTGTTTACAAAGCCGGTGTGAAAGAGCTGTACCATATACTCCCTCTCACCACATGAGCTCTGGCGAACGCATTTTAATATTAGTTAGACAGCCTGACCCGCGTTTCACCTCTCGCGTTTGACTGGTTCCAATAGTTCACTGCCAAGGATTATTGATGGAGAGACAGCAATGAATTCTTTTTCCCCACAAATGGCTTTCAGATCGTGCACCTAGTTCAATAACTAGTTATAATGTAGAAGTACAAAAAATGAGACCCTCAGGCGGACTAATCTGATGCTTCATTTGTTCATTTGAGATATTGTGAAGCTTTCTTTCCCACCCTCTCTTTTGCAAAATAGCAGCTGTACAACCCTGTTCACATATGTACATATGTAAACAAAATAAATCTGAGCAAAAGTATATAGGCTAGAGGTCGTTGTTTCCGTGCTTGGTTGTTTGTAATTTAGTGGCCAAGTACCTGACCTGGATGCAGATAGGCAGCAATAATATGCACTCCGATGAAAATGGTTACAATGGGCTTTTAATCAAACCCTTAACCTAATAGCCTTTACACATTTACTCTCCCCAGGTGTAACAACGTTACGGTAGATGGTCCAGTTGAAATAAAAAGTTTGAGTGAAGTGCAGACAGACTGGAGACTAGTTGGATATGAATGCTATTTTAAAGCAGTGGTCATGGGAGGAGAGATTGTGTTTAATTTGTTTTTTAAAGCAAACGGTGTTCTCCCCCACATCTAGTCTACCTCTGGTTGGTTTTACTGCGGTGTTCCTGTTAATTTATGTTAAAACCTACATTGCGATATTAGGCAGCTGTGTGAAAGTTCACTTCTGACTCAAGTCAGGTGGATAGGTGAGGGGCGATATTGCACACTTATAAATCCATGCACGCACTCAATTTGACCCGACGGATTGTCTGAAACAAGAAAAGAGAACATTTTGATTAAAACTTATCCAAGATCATCTTTTTTATTCCGAGGGCAAATTTAAATGTCCAAATGATACGACTTGTTACACTAGAGATTTTAATTTTAACCCTCCTTTATTAGTTCAATAAATTATCAAAAATATTCTGATTAATGAAGATTTACCGGTTGAACATTAATGTCACTTTATTTGCAAAGCCACATATGCAGAACAAACAAAATTATGAATTTGAAAATAATTTTGCACTATACTATTTTAAGTTTATGTTTTTCTAAAGTCCACAAAAGTCTTGAAATGCAAACCGATCCAACAAACAAATATGAGTAACAAATGATA
>JBBBVT010000014.1:12269113-12289193 GCA_037177035.1 Craterocephalus eyresii
ATATATATATATATATATATATATATATATATATATATATATATATATACACATAAATCATCATTCAACAAAAAGCTATACCTCTGACCACATCCTATGTACAACACAACAACCAGCTCTGTTGCCTACAACACAAAATGTGGTGTGTGACTAAATCTGTCAGTTGTCAACAGTAGGTTTCTCCAATTCTTTATTCAAGCCTCTAATTCTTCATTCAAGCCACTGGCTGCAGAAAAGCCCCTCATGCAGACCACGTCTAAAACATGGATCAACAGCGTCATCTAGTGTTGGGATATGTCCTTAAACCTCAATGATTCCACCAACAAAAAAACATCATCGATACGGGTACATGTTGTATCTCCACTTTCTGTCTGTTTCTTTGAATAAATAAGGGTTAATGGTGATTTTGAACACCATATCTATAACCAGGTCCCATCAGCTCCCTTGGTCTGACTGCGCACGTGAAGCATTTGCTGATGTGTTTCCTGTTGTGATAGCCGTATAGCCCACATGCCAGATAACTACTCTGCAGCACTCACATCTATGCACTATAAATATTGACTTTTCCTCCATCTAATTGAAGGCTAATTGACCACGCTTTTGATGAAGTACAGTGGAGTTTAAACTGGCCTATCAGGCAAAAAATCCCCAGAACAGTGTGCACGGCTCTCCTTTGAACGAGTCCACCGCCATCTTCCATTTAAACCATAAAGTAATTTAGCCCAGACGTCTAGCCAGTCAGTCGAGTTTGCTTTGTTCATCTGCATTTGAGACAAACAGCCGGGCTTCAACAGGGGTTGTAAAACTAGCATTTTTGTCCGAGCTGAGCGGAAATGCACTGGATTGGTCTTTGAAATTACAGCATCCTGTCTGTATTGTTTGCCACCACAAAAAGGCAATTTAGGCCGATCCCAGGAAACAAATGCGAGACATGGGAAATTGTCTCCGACTTAAAAGTTTGCTGGTCAAAGTTTGTCAGCAGATTTTCTGCCCGCCTTGAATTGCAACATAACAAACTCTATCAAACTCAAAATGTGTGTGTAGCTACTCATGGTGTCCAGACCTAAAAAGAATATCGCACACGCATCTTGTATTTATTATGTCCTTTTAAGAATTTCATTAGAACAGTTTAAACATTTACCATTGCAAGTCTGTAATTTTATCAAGACCGTAAAAAACAGTGGTGTACAATTAATTAGTTGTAGAAGTTTATTTTAGTAAAACAAATAAGATGCCACTAAATCAGCATCTGCTTTGTTTTTGGTTTTTTAATTCAAAACTGCATGGGTGACTTGTGGACACTTATGGGAGACAGAACGACGCTGGTTTTTGCTTTATTTAATGCAAAGCAAATATTAGTAATATAACTGCTATCAATGTTGAAAATGATGTTAGTTTTGGCTTAATTACGTTTTAACCGAGCTTCCAGCTGAAGATTGCGATCTGACCCCTTTGCAGTGGTATAGCCCACAATTCTTTAAACTAGGCCTTCGCTGTCTTTGCAACTTGAATCTAAGCAAGGAGTGTTTTGGTTACTCAATTTCGATGCAATTTATAACGCTTGAAAATAGTTTTTCATTGTAAATCATGTGATAATAAGATCCCCCTATGTGCAGGTAAATCCGCCAACATGATATCTCATAATGAACACAAAAAGCAAACACTTGTGATTATGATTATATTTGTAGAGGTCTATGGGGACACTCTATAATTAAACTCGTAGGCTACATTCAAAAGAGAAAAAAAAAGCACAAATACAGCAACAACTATCACAAAGAACAAGACAGACAAGTCGATCGCAGATGCTCCTTTTCTGTACAAAATACTCCACCTGCGCAAGAGGGTATGAAGGAAATAAACATGAAAGAAAACATTCACATCATAAATTATGGTTTTACGAAATTCAAAAGAATTCAAGTATAGCCTTTCTTCGGATAGTATTTTCTTATCCAAATTACGCTTCTTTAATTTCTCTCAGAAAAAACAAAGTGAAGCAGAATGTTATTCTCCCTGTAAATGTTTTTTCTTTCTTTCTTTCTTTCTTTTCTTTCTTTTTTATTAATCGTAAGATACTTTAACTGTGCACTAGAAAATAAAAATCAGCATAAAACAGTCTGTAAGTTAGGGTTAATACAAAATCCAACATAGTGATAAATATGGCGAGGAAGTCGGAAGGGGGTGTCATCGTGGGTTTTGGTACATCTGTGCTGTCCATGTGACTAGTGGTTTCTTATGGTTGTTTTCTCACTGCAGTCCACATTATTGTTCTTTGCTGTCGGTCTTTTCTTTGTTCATTTTCTTCATCTTCATTCGCCGGTTCTGAAACCAGATTTTGACCTGCCTCTCGGTCAGATTCAGTACCCTAGCGACCTCGTATCGGCGGTCTCTTGTAAGGTACATATTGAACAAAAACTCCTTTTCCAGTTCGAGAGTCTGGTACTTTGTGTAAGGACACCGCTTCTTCCTTGTGGAGCGGGCATGTATCCAATTTGCCACAGGGTTATCTGCAAATAAAAACCATAATAATAATAAAAAAGAGAATAGCAAGATTGTAAATTGTTTTCAAAGCTATGACTTCAATATTGAATGTTGACCCCTTAGAAACGTGCGTAAAGATTCATCCCAAGGTGCACAATAGTAAATAATTCAAAAATTGGCAAAGTTTAGTGTCCTCTTCAAAGCTTAGCACAAAACAGAAAACATTTGCAGCCATATCGAGCAAACCTCCGCTGATTTGCTTCCTTGTCCCTTTAACTTGAGAGCAACACCGTCGTAAAATACTCAATGCGCTTATTCGCTTTATTGGCCCATAAAATGGTCGTGGTTCAAGCCTTTACAGGTCCGTGGTGAAAGTACTAGAGTATGTCCCTACATTCCTCAAGTTGGCTAAGAGAGTCATGTGAATTTGTTTTGGACTAAGAAAGGGGAGAAAATTGTCATATGTGTCTGTATACATATAATCTTTTTACTGTTTTGTGGGAGAATGTATTTTACCACAGGGATCACACAGAGCTAAAAGAAAGAAATGGAAAAAAGCTTTCCCCTCACAAGATGGGCCTGGAGACAAAATAGGACTGAAAGTTGGCTTGTGGGGTTTGATGTGACTTTAATGGCACTGGGTCAGAATAAAGTAATAAAAGGGAGCATTTTAGCTTTTACTGATAAATAGATTCATGTGTTGGTTTGGGGTGCTCACTTTAAATGAGAATCCTGCATGTTTTTTTACATTATGCAACATCCTTCCAAATTCAACGTCTTCCTGCAGATTTGAGTCCATGTTTACAGCCCCGTCTAGTTTTATAGCCCCAATATTAGCCTAGTAGCATTTGTCTTTTATAGTTCCTAAAGCTTCCCCTTTGCACAAGTGATTCAGAGCTCAGTTGAAAGGGAGAGAGAAACAACTCATTTCATTTTATGCTGGACGATAAAACAGCTTTTAGCAAAAGCAGTTTTGAACGATCTAAAACAAGACTGTCCAGGATGTAAAAGAGCTTGAACTTACTCGGATCTAGCTCCGGCTTCTCCTCTTTATGTTTCCCCGAAGCCAGGAGTTCCGACTCGGGTGAAGGGATATTCTGCTGCGTCTTGTCTCGCATATCAGTGGATGAGCAGTACAGATAATCCGAGTACGTTCGTCCGCTTGAGCCAACACATTCGCCGTTTCTGTGCTCCTGAAAAGCGTCGGGCTTCAGCCCATAGTGCCTGCCATTCCCCGGATAGCCATGGAAAGGCACGGCTCCCGATATCGGCTCCAGCCATGACCGCATATACCTCGAGTCTGTGCCTAAATGAGGTTGGTGACTGTATGGATGGTAAACCACTGATGACTGGGAGTGTACAGGGGCCCAGGAGGTGGAGAAGACGGGTGGCTTGGGTGCGAAGCTGCAGGAAGGATAGTCAGCGCACTCCGGTACTAAGGACGTCGGACGAGGGCCGGCTGGGTGCGAACCGGGCGCCGAAAACCGAGTTGCAGCAAGGACATCCTCGTTCTCATGGTTGATCAAGGAGTCCACATAATAATTACTTATGGGACCCGTAGTCGACATGTCGAAGCTTCCCCGACTCTTTACATGCATCCGTTTATTATATGGAGTGTATGTGTACTTTTTTTTATCTAGCCATAGAACAATCAAGGCAGGTAATTATTTCTCAACGCTTCCCTCGCTGCTATTGGCTGCCTCTGCGACACGTGATTATATTTACCCCTACAAAAATTGTACAGTGGATCAATGCGCCACTTACCCTGGGATACCAATGCACATAAATGGGTTTAAAGAATGTGCCCTTTACACACTTTCTTGGACGTATAGAGGTAATTTCAACTAAAATGTTTCTTTCTTACGAAGAAAATATGCATCGGTAGTGTTAAGGGTTGGTCTTTCTGCAGTCAAGAGTACAGACCTGCGCACATTACGTCTAAAAGCAAGGAACTATTTGATGGTGTAATCAATCTCTGTCAGGCGAAATCTACCGAAGCTCCATGCTATTGCAATGGATAATATTACAGCATTAAGAGGTTTATTGAATCGCTGGTTTATTTTACCTTCGTCAAACCAGCAACGTATTTGATAAAGTGATGAGTTTATAACTTCCTGTGGAATTCTCTTTATTGTAAAAGAGAGAAAAGCTTTCACTGAGGCTACGTGCAGACTGGACATGGCAAAGGAAATATGATAAAAGCCTATAGGTTATAGCATTATGTTTGGTGCAGGATATACCCGTGATAAACTACACGGTTTTAAGGACCAAATATTTCCTAAATGGGATTTGTGTTAGATAGGCAAGAAGGGGATTCCAAGTCCTGACAAGCAGCCCACTAAAGCGGACTATTTTCGGCTAGTGGCCGTTCATGTTTTTATGCCCATCAATAAATTTTAACGAGGACCATTTGATTGTTCATAAACGTGTCGTTAATAAGATCGCATCCTAGATCCCCCTCACATAAAACCAGCACTATTGTATGCGTCTAAAGCATTTTTGTGAAATTCCAAAAGACCAAGGAGAAGAATAGGGGACACTACATGAGGAAGAGGTAAAAGAGCTTTGATGAAAGCGTTAAGAGCTAATGTTACAGCAAAATAAACTTGTTGTTTTGCACTATGCATAATACCTTACCACCAAGTAGCTACACTATGAAATAACCCTGTCCTCTGCAGCAAAGATCCACCGATGCACGAGTTAAACATTATTCTAATGTACAGTGAAATAAGAGAAACTAAAGACGCCACCAGCTCATAAATGGGTCAATTAGAGATACGGCTACTTAAAGTGTTATGTATTTGTGCAGGTTGGATGAAGTGTAGAACATAACTACTGAATTATTTAATCCTGAACGATGTACATGCTTTCTATAAATTTGGATATGCATGTATGCTTTACAGCTATTTTTGTTGAGTGGTGGAATTCAGCATACTTTATATATATAAATAATTAATATAAAATAAAGTCTGCATGCTCCTAAAACTGCTTTTTTTTTACAGTTATAGTGGAGGATTGGGATGCAGAGCAAGAGGAATAAAATGTGATAATAATTCTAAATCATCCCAAACCCTCAGAGGAGAAATCTAAATAAGGATGTGTAGGCCTGAAAGATGCAGTGTGCAAAGGTGGCGCAGCAAAGCAAATCACAACTAGCTGTACTTAAATGATCTTAAACTTAGCTCAAATTGAGTTCTATAAATATGAAAACACGAGACACCAAAGTCTCAATCTTAAACACAAATCCCTGTTTCCAGCTGATAAGAAAAAGCACGAGTGTTCTTGCGCATCTGCAGCAAAACAGGAAACGGTGGTTAGAAACGAGCCTTTGTCATCCCTTAACTGCAAACATTTAGTGACAATCTCAATTATCCTAAATAAAATTCCACATTAGCAGATATGAATACCAATGCTTGGCAACAAAATAATACCGGATATTTGGGCTTTATGCGTCAAAGAAGATGTAATCAGTAGTAAGTGTCACGTTTGTGTGGCTGTTGAGTTCAGATTCAACAATGAAATTTAAAAGGCCAAACGTCAGACCTTAACTCGGACAGCGCCAAATGGTGTCCCGATGTGTGCTGATGAAGGCGCAAATGTGAGCCGAGTAAACGGTTTAGCTACATATTTGTAGAAATAGAGCAGTCCATCAGATTTAGTGCACTCTGAATCAGCTCATGGAAAATTAGTTGGTTTCCTCAGGTTGACGAATGTTTATTCTTCTTACACCAACCTAAGTCAAATTTGTCATTTATTACAATTTTATGACGTATAAATGCATAATGCGTATTGATGTCTTATCCAGTGAGATTGTTGTTGTTGCTGTTGTACGCGTTGAATGTCTGTATGATCTATATGGGTGTGTGCGCATGTGTGGGTGTGTGTTTACGTGTATGTCTGCGCAACCGACCTACTGTATCTGCAAATGCATTTTCATTGATGAGATTTAAATACATTTATTTTTACATTACATACCTTCTTATGTATCAACCTAAGTGGGTTTATTTCAAATAAAAATGTATTCAAACAAACTTTCTTGTTGTCTCTTTTCTATAACTTTTTTAAATCTGTTCTTTGTCAGCTGTAGTGACCATCTGAGATTACACTATCTCAGAAAATCTGACTTCATTTTGTTACACCTCACATTAATTCAAATTACACGTTTAATTAAAGAGCAGAGGGAAGTATTTGCATTCTAGTAAATGTGCTTACTATCACTTGACCTATTTAAGAAAATACCAATTGGAAACTAATTAAGCATAACCAGAATTGCCCAAGGTCAGATTGAAACAACTGATAGGGAAGTGTGGATTTATTCTGCCTTTGTCGCTGTGGTTTGTGATTCAACAAAACATTTTTGATCTAAAAATGTTGAATTTAAGATCTCGTCGTCTCTTGAGTCAAGATACTGTTTTTTTTCATCTGCGTATGTTTCAGCATTTAATTTAGAGAATAATTCGCACGTAAGCTATATCGTTTTATGTATTGCCAATTCTTACAATAATACTTGAGATTGTACCAAATTTTGCAGCACAGTTATTAAGACAGGTCCAACAGTTGTTCCTTAACGTTTAAAGAAGACGATGTGGTTTTTGTTTTGGATAAAGGTTATTAATGCATAGCCATGAATGTCTAGCATCAGGTAGCCTACGCTGTCTGGGACAAATAACAGGCTTTAAGCTACTGTATGGTGTATAAGGGTTTATTTACGCTGCCGTATTGCATTGACACTTCATAATATGATTAAACTGATGGCAAGCATTACTGCACTTTCCATAAAGTGGGCTAATTCATTTAGCACTTTTCTTTCTTATCCCTTTGAGGTCCTGCTCTACCATTTACCCAAAAGAAAAGAGAAAATGCAAAGAAACATTCTTTTTTCTAAGCGCGAACTTTAAAGGGTTAAAGGGCTCCCATTAGGAAAGAAAAATGTTTCAGATAGGAAAGAAAGGTGGTTACAGAATGATACAGAATGGCCTAGGATCATAAACTGAAACGCAAGCATTAATAAGCAATCAATCGAAGCATTATGGGATAGACAGAATGCGTCGAAGCTCAACAAAACCTAAATGTTAAAAAATCCGCAAAGTGAACACGTAGGCTATATTTCATTTATTTCCATCAACACTGACTATTTCTAGGAAAAACCCATTGTAAAAAAATCGATTGAATCTATGTATTGACTTTTTTCATTTGAGGCATGCTGCCTCGTGTGCAAAGGTATAAAGGAAAGGAGTCTGTCTATAACGAGTTACTGTAATATCTGAGAAATGATTCACAATCACTAAGGCACAAATGTGCCTGAGTTGGCTTGCTGTTCATACGGCCATGCCATGATGAATAGCCAAATCAGCATTGCAGATTTGCAAATGAAATTCATAATCAAAAGAAATCTGCAGTGCATCACACAAAGATACATTTCCTCAAACCATTCATTTAATATATGTAATTTGGACCATATTTGTACGTGCTAAATACTCAATTTATGGGCATTTTGAAAGTGAATATTGCGCGTTATTAAAGTGCACGTGCTGAGTATAGACAAAAATTGACCAGACTATTGCAGTGACTTAATCTGCACAAACGCTGATCCCTTTTGGACAATTTTGTAATTACCTACTCTAAATGTTATTCCCTTTGTCCTTTTCTTAATTCTTAGTTAAAACAATTTGTAAATAAGTATCTTTTCAGTGTTCCCTGAAATAATATTTCGGTATTTTGATGAAGCTTATTGCTATAACAAGTGAAAACTTTGATTTTCACTTTTTATTTAAAATTCAATTTAGACTGATTTGACCTTAATCCTAGTTATTAGCTGAGATTGGAATTATTATTGTCAACATCATTGTTTAAAAAGGGACAAGTTTTAGTTTCATTAAGCAAACCATGTTTAAAATGAAAAGCAAACAATATTAGTTAATATCATGTTACTGCATTCAACTCATTTCAGGAACACTATGATGCAATTTATCCGTTTTAAGCTTTTCACTTGTCTGGCGTAAAATGGCGAAAGGAATAGTTAATATGAGTCCACAAGACTACGAACAAAATAACCGCAGCCTATATAGGCCTAGAGAAAATCTCAACTGTTTTTGTGATATCTGTACGAACTTTCTTTAAATTTTCCATGTAACGACAAAAAAATCTCCGTTGTCTTCCATTATATTAGAAACCTTTTATTCCCTGAAAAACACAGGTGGGAAAAGAGTTAAGCGTTTGCATATTTGGTTCATGTCTGATCATGCCAGTGTCAGTAACACATCTTAAGCTGTTGTAAGCTTCTGTTACCATGCGCCACAACAAAGTGGAATAAATGAGTTTATGTGTATATGGTTTTAGGGTGAATCTGGGCAGATCTCCGGGCTGTTTCCAACGCTGTAAAAAGTCTTTGTCAGTAATGCATTCCGAGGGAGACACCCATTCACTGAACTGAATGAAAGTGACTTTGGATTCCAGACTGTCTCTGGCAGGGATACTAATGCCAAAAGGAAGGGTCTTGAAAAAACAAGGCGAGATGCAGACCAGGATAAACACCGAACAACCTCACAGAAAAGACACTGACTGTGTTAAAAGAGCCAACTATTCCATGAAAGTTTAATTTTGATGTCGATTTTCACCTTATTAACTTTGGTTAGTGTCTCTTTGGCAAAGTATTACTAACCAAATAACAGTACTTATATTCAGATAAGCATATTCAAAGTTAAGGCCTGACTGAGGCCTGAACCTTTAATGGTTTGGCTTCTATAGCTTCAAAAAGAAAAAGTGCGTGGCTCGGCTATTCCAGCTGAACTGATCAAGTCATCATATTGGACCGAAACGAAGCACAAGTTCAGTTCTTTATGGGCGAAAATTGTATGTATTTGCTTGAAAAAAAATGACTGGTTTAAAAAAGACAACTTTTACTAAATTAATTGTTTCTCTTCCATTTTTTTTTTGGTTTTTAAAAACATTTAGGCATCATACTTGGTGATATGATTCATAGGCGTATTCTCAATGTGAAAAAACAAACGCATCATATTTTGGAAGGAAACCTTTTCCAGACATATTGGCTGATAATGGAGACAGCTGAGAACATAGTAGAAACAGTAATTCAGTGTATTTAATTTTTCAATTTTTACACCCTGAAGATCCAAATGTATTTGTCGATCAATTAATTAGGCCTAAAACAAAGTGTCACGTTGCCATCTAGCATCTATAGCAATAGCTTAACTCCAATCTCTCTCACCATTTAAAAGCTGTAACCAAAAAATCTAAACCGACATCCAGTGATGACAGATGCAACACAACAGTCTAAAACTTTAGTTACCCCATGTTGTTTACAACCTATTCTCCTTGAGAGAGCCTGAGAAGCTTTTACAGCCCACCACAAAATAACAGCAAAGAAAGAAACACGTCTCTGTCCAAGTATTGCAGCTCAGTTCATTTACAATGCCATTTGCGGCGACCTGAGTGACTATACGGTGTTATACAGCGGAAATTGTGCCCTTGATGAAGACGAACTGACGTAATCAAGGCAGTTTCTTGTTGCCGAGCCAGGAGCCAACCCCAACAACATGAAACTACCTAAACCACGCTTCAGCTTCGCGCAAATGGGAATAAAATCCATGGGAAGGAAAGGCATTCAAAAGCCACATGAGGATTAACACCACCACATAGAGAAAAGGCAAGTACCAACCCCAAGAATACACCACCAAACTGCAATCATATTACTTTCACCGTAAAGATTCTGCATGTCTTCTTTACTCATCAAATGTCAGGACAGTCTAATCTTGATTTAACCCCATGAAGGAAATTGTAGCTGCAGAACACAGTTTACCCAGCTGTTAAACACCGTTGGCTTTTATTTCAGTCACACCAAGTATCCATAGAAATAATAATAATCAACCACTATTGTCATGAAAGAGAGAGAGAGCGAATAGCAATCAGCAGGCCAGTTACTGGCTTAATAGAAAACAACTTCATAAACTGTCGACATCAGCAGTCGTGCAGTACGTGTCACATGTACTGTCAAGCAAGCTTCCTTGACAGCTGTGACATACTCTCCAAAACAGGAAATAAAAGCACTGGTCCTACCTTCACTTGCCTTCTGCAGACGCCCTCCAGGTGCGCTTTGTTATCCACGTGTATGCCGGGAAGCTTGTTATTGTTCCTTCAGCCGTAGCGCTCGTCGTCCCTTTATCCACCATCTTTCTTACTTTCCTGCTCCCCTGAAGCTCCACTATACCCCTGTATTCGTGGCTGCAGCCTCCAGCCCGACAGGCAGCGCCTCGGTTGGGTCTTGCACATTGCAGTCTCTGCTGTGTGGATTAGCCCTCCTCCACACACACACACACACACCTTTAAACGCATCTTTACTGCTGCAGCACATTATATTTGCAGATCATAAAATCCACCCCCAACGCTTTCCAGGGCGAACCTGACATTAGATTTTTATGACCTTGACTTACTGTGGTCACCTGGATAATATTTAAATCAACGTTATGGTCTCTCACTTCTATTAAAACTGCCATGATCTTCTTCTCCTATCCGCAGTGTCTCTCTCTCCCTCTCATTTTCACTATGCCAAGAGAAGGACAAGTTGGTAGTGCCTCTCCATTTTCTCCTCCTTTTTTATTGTTTTAACTGACATAGCTTAATGTCATCTATGCATGCATATTAGCCTCACTGCACGAAAATGTCACAGACACTAATGGAGAAGCAGCATACATTGATAACTCAGGAAAACACAGTAAAAAATAACGTGCTAACATGTAACTCGTTATTTACAGAGTGCAATAAACTGCCTCCTCCTTTCTTTGCATTGTTATAATCATCACCACGTAGTAGCACCTTTTAAATCCGATTCAGCTGCAGGTGGAATTCAAGTCTTACTTGCAGCCTTTTGGTCGGATGGGAAGGCACACTGTTTTTACATTTATGAGTGATGTATACATAGAAAAAATAATGACTAATACATTTCAAAATGACTCGTGCATGCCTGTTTATTTCTATACTTGTCCTGGGTGTTAATATCCTCGTGCGCGGTGTGTGCGTGTGTGTGTGTGTGTGTGTAAGTGGGTGCGGGTGTGTGTACGTGTAGGTGTGTATGCATATATTGTTGCTAAAATTGTCTTCAGGAGTAGTTGTAAACTGCACTGTGCTCCCTTTCTCGGCTCTCCTTGTTGAGCTTCTTGAGCTTCATGCGTCTGTTTTGGAACCAGATCTTGACCTGTCTGTCGGTCAGGTTGATACTCCGACTGATCTCCAGGCGGCGCTCCCGAGACAGATACATGTTGAACAAGAACTCCTTCTCCAGCTCCAGCGTCTGATGCTTTGTGTAGGGACACCGCTTCTTCCTTCCACTTTTGGCTTTTAACCAGCTTCCTCCTGTCTTTTCCGCGGATAAATCATCTACCGAAGCAAGAAAAATAAAACAATGAAAAATGCGGCCAAAACCTGACAGGCTTTTTAACAGAGGTCTCTGTGATAGGACACGCCCATGTCTCATGTTGCATTTAATGCTCCTCAAATAAATTTAAATGAGTAGGCACTGAATAAAAGCAGCTTTACCTGTGTGTGGAGTCTCTCGTGTCATTTTAAGAAATGAACAACATCACATGTTTTGAAACAACCTCTACTGATTACAAATAGCTTTTCGCGTGATGTAGCCTACAACTATAATTAAATCAAATTAAACCGGGTGTGAAGCACATCTTTTGTCTATGTTGCACCTCAGACTCCAATAAAATTTTATTACTGCTACATGCAGGAGCGAAATAATTTTTGGTTAGGTTAATCTCTAAACATACGTTAAAATAAAATTTTTCTAATTAAAAACAGAAAGAGAAATGAATAAATAAATACATTAATACTTAAGTAAAACATTCTCTACCAAACATTCAATTACTTTCCTGATTAACGGATGACGAGAAGTATTACAACACCCTCACCACCACCACCCTCCCCCATTACCCACACACAAACACACAGTTATTGCCGTAGTGCGAAAACTGTACACACATTATGTGGCCCATTTTTAATCACTGTAAAAACATTTAATACAGTAATCCAGTACGATAGGACACACAACACTCTCAAACACTCACAATATTCTACAAGTTAGCGACTCCTCCAAAAGAATTTGGAATATAACTTAATAAAAGAGCCTTACGATTCTGATGCAATCTCTACAGCTGCCCGAATGTGTTTTAGATTAAAGGCAATAAGAAAATATCACTTTAAGTTGCAAAATCAGTTTATTACAAATATTAATATTTCTTTATGTTTGTGTTATGTTGGCCTATAAATTCTGTTTTTAACCGTTACTGTCACTCTCGGTAACCTAATCTCGTATTTAATGAAATTAAGCAGAAACGAAAGAAAAAGCTAATATGTTCAAACAAACTGAATTTCACTTTTTAAAAAATGCTGTGAAATTACACTTGGTTGCTATAACTATTGCCGATCCGTCGACACAAAAGAGACTACATTCATTTAATTTGTCAAGAAATCAAGAAATCAAGAAATGCTGGCAACATTTCTCAAATGTAACGCTAAAGAACCTCTCCTGCAGGGACGTGTGTCTTTGTTACTTTTAACATGGAAATACTACTGTTAAAATCGTTTTCTCTTAACAACGTAGCCTGAATCAATCAGAAAGGAAAAGGAATGTGTTTGTGCTAGTCTCTAAGTTTCTAATTCTACGACAGCCTGTGCTTGCGCATTTGTGTGTGCATATGTGCGTAAGAGTGTGTTTATTTCGATGATAACTGCCCATCTCACGTTCTCACATTAATAGAAAGGTGTTAAATACCAAGAGAAACACAACTCCTGCAAGGCCAGGCTGTCAAATGCCCATAGGCTACAGCTTATATGGTTGCTATGAAACATGCCTGTGAACCATACGCATAATCATGCACGTGTGGAGATGTACTGAAACTCCCTGTACATAATCTTTGTATGAATGTGAATTTTTGATTGAGTTTCCACGAACATAGGTGTTTGTATGTGTGCACGTGCATCAGGGAGGGGGATTAGGGGGCGTACATGAGTGATCTACCTTTTAATTCTCCGTCCGAGTTATCTGAGCAGCTGTCACTCTTGGCCTTCTCTTCCTTACTGTTTTGACTCTCATTTGTTTTTGGAACCTCTGGCCCCTGTTCAGATTTGCTGCTGATTATAGTCGATTCTGCTGCTGATTCAACAGATGTCGCAATGTTGGTCAGAGAGAAGCCTGAGGGGAACTGCTGCTCGTCCTGCTGCGGCCTCTCTCCGTTGTACACCTGGAAACAGCCGCTGGACGAGGCGGGAGTTTGCTCAGGCCGGCAGCTATTGTCTCCAAGCCGGATGTAAGTGGCTGACTCTCTTGTCTGCTTCCCCTTATTGCTGTCATCCTGATAGAGGCAACAAAACGCCTCCTCTTTGACGCTGCCCGTTGGAAACGAGCAGGGTTGTAAACACTGGGCAACAGGTTGTACGTCCCTGCTGCTTTTGGAGCTTGGGGTCCATGTGGCCAGCTGTGCAGACAGGTAGGGCGCTTCCTGAAAGCCGCAGATCGAGAGACCGCCTGGAGTTACCTCGTGTCTTTTGGAGAGTGGAGATGGTCCAGCCTTCCCAATGTTTCTCATGACTGAATATCCGTACTCTGCGGCTGAGTGGATGAAAATTCCAGGGTTGCTGGAATAACCGTCACCCCTGAACGAAGATGATCCTCCCATTAACGAATCCATCAGGAAGTTACCGGGTGCTATGTTATTCGGACATGACATATTTGCATTTGGTAACAAAGTAATCGCTTGGTGTGTTCCACTGCGCTAAACTACAGGATCTTTCCAGGAGAATATGGACAGTAGGATGCTGACATCTTTTGGAGGGGGGTGCAAAAATATCAGTAGCATAATTATGGATGCTCGGAGACATGTCATGTGAGTTTCAGACCAATAGCAGCGTGGAAGTGGCCTTGATGCTCCAGACTAACGTGACGTCAGCGCGGTCAAGTTGGAAATCTAAAAGACATTTGATGGAGCAAGAGCGCCACCTAGCGACCGTCTGATGGTGAGATCAACAGGCCCATACCAGGAAGAACAAAGGACGGCTGCTGTTGCGTGAGGAATTTTTTAAGACACTTAATGTGAGGCTTTTGAAAATTCAAAGGCTGTAAAACTCCAGATCTTTGACAGGACACTTATTCAGTCACCATGATTTTCTTCTAGTTCTGGCAGCACTGCGTTGGAGATGAAGTCACGTTGGATTTGTCATTAGATAGACTGCTTTTTGTGTCAGTTCTTTTGCCATGTAATCCGTTATCCCCACAGATATAACAAGGTAAGCTGTAAGGAGGTGTGTAACTTAAGCATATAGCTGAAAATCGCACCAGACATTGATTTGATACAAAGATGAGTGTAAAACATGATGCATGTATTGATCATTCTTATCGTGCCCACAGCCTAAGAAAAAAGAAAATCTGCTAAATTAACCTATTGAACTGAAAACTCTCATATGTGCGTTTTATTGGTGTCTTTTTAGGATTGTAGTCACATCAGCCTGGACTTAATTTCTTATCTTTAAGTGTGTTTTTGTATACATATTATTTTTACTTAGCTCAAAAAAATGCAAAAAGAAAAAAATGAAAGAAAAAAAAGTAATTTCTGTTTTATTTTATTTTATCAGTCCGAAATCATCCATGCAGAAGCACCTCATTGTTAATGATCTTGTCCAAATAAACTAAAAGGTTAATTGCATGTATTGGTTTACTCAGTAAGTGTACAATTTAAATATATGTTATTACAGTAACACAATCGTCCGTATTTTCTTTTTCTCCCAATGATTCATGCTGCCTTTATCTTAATGTTTTCAGCATGTAAAATAATGTTTTCACTTTATCGAGAGAGAATTATTCACATGCGTTGATCCAAAGACACTTCTCTAAAGTAGGAAAATTTGACAAAAGATTGCACTAACTAATGTGGAAAGTTTGATTTTAAAAGTATCCTATGTCAGAAACCATAACATAAACAATAGGCTAGTTACATCATCAAAAAAGAGTTCTTTTTAAAATGAATCAAGAGTAGCATAAATACTACGGTAAATATGATCACATGGGCAGGATAAACACGTACATGTTTTTGATTTGGGGTTTTTATTTGGCTTTTTAAGACGCAAGAATTTGTACATAATCTAATAATGATATTTGATCATTTTCGGGGACTTTCTTACCCTATGAATAGCTCACTGTGAATTCTTTGTGTGGTTTCGTTCATTTAATTTAGATGTTGCAGGTGCACATATTTTTTCTGATATAGAACTAAATTTCTGTAAAGGGCTTACTGGCCTTAGTTTCGTGATAGAAAGGTCGTGTGGGGCCTAATAGTGCTACCTTAGCGCATTCATCAACTGCAAAGAAACCCGCAGCTATGAGAGACAACACAAACATTAGCACTCTGCTGCAGAATCTTCATGACATCCTGATTTCTTGGGAGACTGCAGATTTCTAAAATCAAAATTAGTTTAAATTTAATTGAAACGTGCTTATATGACGTCACATGTTTCTTTATTTTAAATCCAAATCCCAATTTTGATTGAAATTGATTAAAATGTATTATGACGTTTTGTTTCTATAATTGCCAATTTCAAACAATTCAGTATAGTTTTCAGTGAGGCTTGAGGTGTGTGCTGCGAAATGTAAACGTTGTAATAGAAATTTTTGGACTCTAATAAATGCACCAAGCCTTTAAAATGAGAGAGAAGAGAAAACAGAACAGTTATGAGCAACATTAATCACTTAAAGAGAGACAAATGAAAAGAAGCACTAACCCATTTGATGCCATCTCTTACGCGGTTTAAAACGTTTGCTGAGATCCTCTAGTGAAATTTGGACTTGCTTGCGTCATCTTGGTTTGTTTATACAAGTTGTGCACGCGAATTTGTCCCTCAGTTCAGAATCATTATCAAAAGGCAAGGGCAGCATATTCTAGCTTAACAGCGCATGCCTTGAATGTGCCCTTGACCTTACCGAATAAAAAGAGTAATGGCTCAAAATTATACAGAAAATTCCCCCGTCTGTGATTCAATGTAAGTAATCTAGATAAGTGAGCGGCGTATCTATGGTCGCCCTTAAATTCCTACTATTTGCAAACATTATGAAGACAATGTGAATCATCAACCGATTTTGTATGTTTGTTTGTTTTTTGTGGATACCAGACAGCATGTAAGTCAAAGTGTGCGTATGGCCCCTGAAGAATTTTTTTCAGTGCCGAAAATCTGAATAAATGAATAGTCTGTATTTTCTTGTCTTTTTCACACTGTCATTCTTTATGATGCACTCGCATGAGCATAATGCCGTGTCAGATTAATAAACACAAGGCGGTTAACCCACAACACAAACTTACACCATCAAAAAACACAAAACGAACACACACAAAAAATATGGCATGAAATATTCACTCTTAGTCTGTAGACTAGCGTCAGCCCGCAAAATCCTGTGTAGCCTACAAAAACTAAATTCATTGTTTACAAAGGAACACTGCTTCTAGTGAAATTAAAGCATTTTTGTCTTATAGAATCTCTCTTAAAAAATGCTGTCTAAAAGGTTTAGTAGGCCTAGATATTGTGTAGTGTGGTTCATGTCCTCTAAACACGTGCAAAACATACCAGAAATGAGAAGGGAAACAGCAAACTGTACCGTGATAGTAAATTTACATTCGAAGTCATATGGGTGTCAAAGCCCCAACAATTTGGAAATGTGTATTAAATGACAAATTTGATTTTAAAATTGTGTTTTTACGTTTTCGTAAACACTGCAAACAACAGAATATCTGGGTCAGCAAATGATAGTTGTGTTTTAACCATTTACATGTTAGCTTCCCATTCTTAGCACACACGCTGGTGGTATTGAGGTCGTTACATTGTTGTGATAAAAAGATGAGAAAATGTGAAACACTTCTTTGCTGTACAGAGCGACGGGAGGGTCAGTAGAGCATATAAGTTTATACAAAGAACAAAAAGCCTCTTCAGAAATAAGGCACGCCTACCTCTGCTACCTCTATTTAACAAAAAGCTGATTGTTTATCCAGGTCGATTCCCCTCATGGAAACGCGGCACTTTCTTTTTACAATAAGAAATTTTTGCAGTTTTTATTTCTGCAGATGTGTAAGGCCGACTTTAACCTTTTGCCAAATATTTCAGAAAAAAATGTTCTCTTCTAAACACGGAGAGTTCAGTGTTTTAAACCGCGTGCACATGTAGCTGTAAACCTTCACGAATCTCCCAACACACACACTTTCCTCACCAAAACTCCCATACAATCTCAAAGAGAGTTGATGACGACTGTATATTATTATGGTCTTTACACTTGTCAAAACTACAGCCAGCTCCAACCACTAAATTATCGTCCATTTGATTGCAATCCTGGATACTGCTAACAGGTAAGAGTGTTGAATGCTGCGTGACTAGGCCTCCTTATTGTATTAACAGAAGCCACTGGGGCGACACTGTTAATTTGCTTCTGCAGCCTTTCCAGTTGGATGTAGGCGGCTGTGCTTTGTGTCCTTTTTCATGCTGCTGTCCACTTCATATTCAACTGTAAACTTATGGCGCTAAATTAATTTAAGTAAGCTACTTAACTGAAAACCAGAGAGATATACCTCTAAAGTACAGTAGTGCTAAAATATTAATTCTGACCAGACGCTAAAACACACCACTGCTATGTCGAACTTGAAACCATCTACTCATTTTAGTAAGACTTGTTTTAGGTTGCACCAATAAATAAATGGCACTCTGCAAAAAATGCATTTAAGTCAGTTGGTTACTGAAAGAGAAGCAGCTCGTTTTACAATGACGAGCTGTTTTATTGCCCAATAGAACAGGTTAGGTGCTGAGACACTGTAGTATAAAACCATTCAATTGCCTGTAACCCTCTGATTGGTATCTGTAGAGGAAAAATAAATTATAGATACTCCAAATATTTAACAACAAAAAACTGGTTACCACAACAATGTTTTATTGTGAATAGGTGGTAAAACGTTGCTTTAAAATTAAATGTTATGAAACAGAAATAATAAAATGTCTCAAAAGTCTAAAAGTTATTGAGAAGATTAGTTAATTCCAGTTACACTATATTTTATTTTAATCCATGTGACTGCCAGGTGAAAAGACATTTCAAGAGTATACCCTGTGACTTAAAAGATCTTGCTTGTCCCAAAATAGCTAAAAAAAAAACAATTTTTCAAAACAACCACCCTGAATATTTTTGCAGATTAATCGATTCATTTTCGTTTTCCATTACATGTTCTTTCGTTTTGGTTCTCTTCATCAGCATTTACATAAAACACGCCACCATTTTCTTCACCGCAACACCCAAGTGCAGGAGCCAGACTGAGTCATGGCAAGAAGTGCATTCCAGCAGAGAAAACTGTCCCCCTGTCACACAGCACATCTCCCAAGAGGATGTTTCTGCGAATAATAATAGAACTTCTACTACTCTGATGTCACCGAGGCCTCCTTGTCAGGAAACGTTTTCAAGACCCCATTGAGGAAACAAAACAGTGGGCCGAGAGAGTCCTGGCCCCCGTGTGGTCGATAGACAACATTTGCAGAAGCCTCTGCAGCGCGTTAGTGACGTTGTGTGATAGAGAACCTACAAATTATCCACGTCAGCGTCCCAGGGCCAAGGTTGGTGGGTGTGGCAAGAGGGGGGCGGATAGCCTTGATCTCCGCTTGTTTGTACGTCTTCTCGGGCCCACGTCTTTTCTGATAAGGCACGTATGTGTAGGGTTTAGCCCGATTTAAGGTTATGCACACCTACAGATGCAGAAAAAAGTGAAGACCACGTGGACGAAACCATCGAATTTCTCTCATCTTTATCCTCTCTACATACAACAACAAAACACATTAAACAAAAACGGCGGACAAAACCTTAATGTTTATCCTCACTCAACCACTAACCAAACGCTTCGAAGAAAACAACGAAAAACTAAACATTAAGTCTGTTGGGTACATACAAACAAAGTATGTCCGTTTTGTTAAGTCAAATCAAAGGGTGAACTGGCTCACACCCCTCCGGAAGAACCAATCTACCACACATTATGACAAATAGGTTACAATGTAACAGGCCCACATCAACAAGTTACCTTTTCTAGACCTAGATTTGTTTTTGGGAGTAAAAATCTAGGTCTACAGTTTATACCGACACGTTTTAAAACACCTCATGCGTGAAAACGTATACATTTTACAAGGACAATAAAGTGTATTTACTGGGCGTGCTAAAGCTGGCAAAGTTACCTGCTGTAGTTTAATGCGAGGGGTCAAAGTTGTCCTCTGTACACATTCCATTTTCTGTTCCCACTCAATCTCATTGGCCCATTCCGCTGCAGCGCACATTTCCGGGCTCCTTAATTCCACTTTATTGCAGCAGGTTAAAGGTGAAAAGCCTTGACATTATTGAAGTTCAAAGACTACATTTAATTATAAATTGTACTTATTGCACACGTGCAAGTGTCATGCACATATGTTGACTGCACGGTAACACAGGCACATGGAGATAACACGTTAATTTGGGGAAAAGTAATCTAGAGCATGATTTTTGCTTCTCCTGTCTGATAAAATGGTATGCCGATTAAATATAATA
>JBBBVT010000014.1:12291980-12303428 GCA_037177035.1 Craterocephalus eyresii
ATAGATAGATAGATAGATAGATAGATAGATAGATAGATAGATAGATAGATAGATAGATAGATAGATAGATAGATGTTAAGAGTAGCTATACTCTATGCAGCGTGTCTTTAGCGAGCAAACCCAGTGCTAAAAGAAAATTCACAAGACGCCAAAAGCAATGTTCTGCCCAATTGGTTTTTACTCCCGACAGCCCAACAAGAAAATCCCTTAAAATGCCCAACGCAAGTTCATGATCAAAGTTAACATTTGTCACAATAGCTCTCTCTTAAAAATTTCACAGACTCTCACCATAGAGGCGTCTGTGAATAACATCCACATTTTTTCAAAGCGCTTTCCCATCGTAAAAATTCTTCTCGTTGCAAGAAAGAGCTTTGTAGGGTTATAATAAAATCCTTTGAATGCTTATAAAACTCCACATAAAATCTGACCGACAAAACACCGGGCTAGTCCCCTTAACCTTCCCCCATTTTACAGCTTCGGTATACCTACTCGAGTGGCTGCTCTTGTTGGCGTTGCCGTCCTTGGTTGTTGCGGAGGAAGAAGTGCAAGACCCTGAATTTGTATGTTCCTCCTCATCGTCTGGGTCTTTTTCCTGCTCTGAGGCTCCAGGGACAGAGGCTGTGGGCTGCTGTTGTTGTTGCTGCTGCTGTTGGGAGTCGCTTTCCAGTTTCCCCCCCTCGCCCTTTTGTAAACAACTGTCTGACTGATTGTCCGTGCTGCTGCAGTATGCGGTCTCAAAAAAGCGATCGAAACCTTGCGGAAGGACGTTGTTTTTCCCAACACCGGAGTAAAAACCCGTGGAAGGGTGATTGGAGCCCGGATGGGTGTGATGGTGATGGTGGTGGCTGTACACACTCTCGTTCTTCATAAGCATTTCTGTCATGGTGGATGGTGGAAGACAGTCTCTATGCACCAGATCCTCTCCCGGGTAGCACGAAGCATAATTGCTTCTGTGGTGCCATTTACTCGCAGGGTCCAAGCCGTATGAAACTTCCCGTACCGGTTGTACTTGAGACAGATTTGTGGAATAAGGGTAGCTGATTTGCCGGGAAGGGGCCTGTGGAAGAAACGACGAGACGGCAGAAAACTCGGGAACGTAGTAGGTGCAGCTGGGGAGGTAGATATTGGACGCGCAGCCCGTCCTGTCCCCAAACTCGGATGTCCGGTCTTTGCGCGTCTGAGAGCAGAAGTTGCCCAGATTCACCGAGTTAAACATCTTTCTCTCTCTCGTACTCGCCACTATAGATAGATGTTTTGGATTCGAGCTGCAGCAGAAGGGAAAATTTTGGGAAGGCGAGATGACGCGCAATCCGTCTAAGTCGCCCCGCAGACACGTGATCGAAAGTAGATATTGTCATATATCAATTTGGAAGAGTTGGATGTGTAGGAGTGGTTGGCTTTAGGTAAGCTCGAGGAGGTTCAAACGAATAATTTTCGAACACCACAGGCGCACTAAAGAAAACCAGTTACAGATTCTGGCTTGCTGGCTTATGACAATTAGAAAGATATGTGCAGTGTGTGTTTATGCTTTTGGGTTGGTGGTAGCCTTCTTAGCTGCAACAGGTCCATAAAAAGGCAAAGCACAACCTGCAGAGTGCATTCAGTCATATGAATTTCATAGTGTTATGGAGTTTGACAGGTAAGATTATTATTATGATTATTATTATTATTGACAGCCATTGTTCTAAATATAATTGTAACATTTTAATCAATACTGATATTATCATGCTAGAAACATTATAATGGGCTCTATGAGATTACAGAATATCTTTTTCTTTTTTTATATATAAAATTACATTACACATTAGACAAGAATCTGCCGCGCATGGTTATGGAAGAAACCTGAGCGATGCAATTTATTTTTTATTATTATACAAAACATCAACTCGCAATTAATTTAATTTAGCTTTTTTGTGGTGTTGTTGTTACTGTTGTTGTTGATGTTGTTGTTTTTTCTACATCACCAGATAGAAAAACGTGCTCCCTCGGTGAGGTGTTGCTGGCTGTGCTAGACTATAATTATGTTGCAAAGTGAAGCTAAAGCGACGGTTAGGCAATGCAGAATGCACAGTGTGCATGTTGACTGAGAAAGCTAAAGTAATCGACTCACTCTCATTATTCCATTTGACTTTGGATCTCGACAGACTCAATGGAGGACCACAGCGCAATTCACGACACCGTCCCTGGAGTTCCTGCAGGAATACTACCTGTAAAGCCCTTGGACCATGTACCCCCTGCAGAGGGAAAATGTGCCCTTGTTCCATGAACACAACCTCCAAAAATAAGAATAAGCTTAGACACCAAACGACACTCCTCATATTATCTACATTGGCATATAATGACTGGCATATAAAATATTTGAGCCTAATTTTCTGAAAATATTCAGACTAGTGTACTGAATAACACAAAATGTGACATTGCACCGTCTTACTGATTAAATTTAATTGAAATAAAAGTATATGTGTATGCTTTTTATCTTTAAAATTCATAGCAGACCGAAAATTATCCCTCTACAGGCTACATAAAGGACATTTAGCCTGGCCTGTTGACAAGCATGCATCCGATATTTCCCTCTAAAATTAATTAAGTCCCAGCTGATATTTGAAGCCCCTGAAGTCACTTTTTTCTTTTCTTTTTTTTTTTGCAAAAGGATGTCGACATTTATCCGTGGGTGACAGGCAGAAGCATATTCCCCCTTTTTTAAAAAAAAATTGTAATAAAATGAATGGTTTGGAGAAAAGATGCGAGTGTGTGTGATTTCCTGCGTCGTTGTAAACTTTTAATTGTACTGTTGAGGGCCATCTTTGAATCTTTATAGACTAACTGATACTATTACAAGGTCAAATTAATGTGATACCCCATTGTTTGTGATTATGGGATACTTCCTAAATGTTGAAATAGATTCTCAAATTGTTACCCAGTATTCCAATAACGTAGTTGCTCTGTTACAATCACTTACGGGGCAGCCGTAAAGAGGGGGGGGGGGGGGGGGGTTCCGTTTTCTCTGATTCCCAGTAGCAAGGGGAATATAGTAAAAACAAAATCATGAGACATTGGAAACGAGAGTCCATAGCAGAGATATTTGAGAAAACGTGGCAATGGCATTAGCTTGTTTACTGCCCCTGCAAACAAAAGGTTGTCCCACATGATGCATCCTGCATCCAAGTACAAAGAAAGCAGACAGCTGTCCAGACACAGCACTTGAATTTGACCACTAAAATCCTCTCTACGTCCACCATAAAACTCCGAAAGGATGTAGTAACGCTAAATCCCTTTGTTCTATAGAAAACCACAAAGACTGAGAATGACAGGAATCTAGATTTCAACAACTGGATATTCTACAGCTCAAAAGCAAAATTCTGAAGTATTCCTTTCGAGCATCATAACGCATTTTCAGTCATTAGTGTTTGACAGTTAAGTTATTATAAGGTCACTAATGATTAAAGAAAAGTGTTAAATTCTGTGTCTTTACGTCTTCGTAAAGGCAGACATTCTTTAAAAAAAACTGTCAAAATAGAACGGACTGCAACAAGCTGTTTAAGACAAGCAATATTACGACTGGTTTGTACCCCAGAAAGGCACAGCTGCTGATCAAATTTTTTGGTAGGACTAGATCAACAACCGCAACTGGAAATATTTGCGTAAACATACTGGCCTGTGGGCTCTATAGGCACATGTAAAACACATGCTGTATTAGAGTTATGCAGTTACACAACGATAATAATAATTTGCTCATTAAAATGTCATTGCCCATTTTTACAGTGTGAAATATGTAGTCATTTTAGTTATATTTTAAACTAAAATATACGTATTGTATCTGCAGAAGATTTTTTCAAAATAAAAACAATCACAGCTGGTCCTGGAAATAACACCAGTTCTGAATGATGGCATTTAAAGTTCAATCCTCTGTCAGCACTGTTGTGCGCACAATGCTTTCGCGGGAAAAATATATTTTCAACAAACAAAAACTTCCCTCTGTAGGCACTCATAGAACCAAAGAAAATAGTCCAAAACAATAATTCCAATTAATTTCCCCTATTATTTCAGTGATACGCATGAATAAGTAAAATGATGATATGGAGCATCGAGGTAGTAATAACATCCGAACGTTATGGATGCCTGGCAGAGATGAAAACACCAGGAGGAGAAGTACCAATTCAGGCATACTAATGACATTTTTTTACATTTAATGATTGGGGAACAATACTCCTGCCTGCTTTCAAGTTGCACTATGTGCCATTAGATGGCAAAATATCTTGCCTTGGTGTGCTTAGGACATCAGTCAAATAATAAAGTTTACCACGTGTTTATCGATGGGCGACTTTCAATTTAAATTCCGCAGGAGTGAGACTCAGAAAAGTTGATGTTGCACCAAATGAGCAGAAATAATCAAAGTATGCAAGTGAAATGCTTTTTAACTAAGTAATTATTCCATCCTATTTTATATATTTTATATTTAAAGGGATTATGCAATAGGTGACGATAAAATGTGTACAGGCTCTGCAAGGTAACAATATTATGTTGACTCTTCTTCTATTCCGCTAAATATCTCAGTATCGCAGCTGAAGAACAAATTTTACGAGTGGGTCTGAGGAATTTAAGCAATGCATGTTTACCTAGCAAGATAATCACTATGGTTAACCTCGGTGTCAGCTGTTTTTCTTTTTTTTTTAAATTTGCTTTGTATTCTGTTTGTTTGTTTGTTTGTTTTTAGAATTGATCAAGCTTCTTGCCAAATATTAGGCGTACAATGTCTTGCCTCTTTGGCAATAAATCCTGCTCCAAATGATTCAACAAATGGAGAAACACATTCACAATGGGCACAATCCACCAAGGCACTGCTGCCCTGTTAGCTGAAGTCAGGACTAAATGTGGGAAGCCTGCGTAATCATATTACTGTCCCCTCATGGCCTAGATAAGTTTAATTGGATGTAAGTCGGGCAGTTAAATTTGGATGTATGAGCTGCAAACAGTTTCAAGCAACACCAAAGAAGCTTTTTCTTCTTATTCTCCCTCCTCCCATGAGATTTCAGTGAATGAGTCAAGCGTTGACAGTTTGTGGGGACAACAATAGCTTACAAGATAAAGACGTGTGTTACTGTTACATTTGGAGCAATCTCTAGAGTGTATTTCGCGTTAAACCACGAGGACATAAAGCTTTCACAACAATGTGTTAACTTTTTTATTAGAAGTATTAAATGATTTCACATCACAGGAAACCGCCCCGTGTAGTGACTTCCTGGCTTGGCTCGGTGTTATTTAGACGTCCTGGAAAAACCTGGAAGTGGAACACAGAGAAAACTAAAGTGTACTTATCTTTGACCGAGTTTTTAGCTGAAAGTAAGCTTGTGTTCATATTTAGCCAGGGGAGGTTTTAGTTCCACGGGCGATACTATCCCACATAATACCAAACAAAGGGCCCTTTGAATTAAGAAATTACTTCAGGCAGAACTGTCACGTGTCGATATATTTGAGAAGATATTTTAATGTGTGGTCTGTCTTAGAAACCCTTTAACTGCATAGCTGATGGTTAGAAATACCCTAATCATATCTTAAAATCGGATTTGAAATAACAGGGATTGCTTATTGAAATTATTCAACTTTGACTATCTTCAACAAGCTGACACTGACAGGTTTTGGACATTGCGCACCAGACGGACTCCAATTACGCACGAAGTCGTAGTCTTTTTGTCCAACTACTGACTTGCATGTGGAGAAACAGTATTGTGACTAAGTGAATCATTAGAAGTTCGTCAAACTTTATGTACAAAACACAAAGTACGTTTTGTTTGATTCTTTTTACATCCAGTATGAAACTGCATTATTTTGGTTTGCTATGACCATGTGAATAACAGCGTCTTTCCGCTTAATACTTGTATATCGCAGAAATGCGTCTTCAAACACTTACTGATAATATATGATTTGCAGTCCAAGAAGCAGTCATTTTAAAGTTTGTATTTTTGATGCTCAAGCATATATGAATAAAAAATTTTGGAAAATATTTTTATATGGCCCCGGGGGAGGATAAGCGCTACGTGTAGTCTAAGCCAATACTGACCTAATTAAAGAAAATACGCTGTGTTTTCTCTTCTAAATAAATTGCTGTGAGAGGACAACAAATGTTTTTACCTCTTGCTTGCTTTACTTGCTGCATACCTGACCTTCGCAATTGTTGACCACATAGTTGTGACCCAAAAGAATCGGCGTTGAAAGGCTTATCTAGTAGATAGTCATGTGTTTCATGACTATCTAGTATGAATAGTCATGAAACACATCTTCAAGTCAGGAGCTAAAATTAAATAATTCAAAAGAGTGACAATACAATTAAAGCCAAGATTAAATCTTCCTTAACTACAATTTGGACATTGCACTGCTGTACTTTAATGTTGTCGCTGATCATTGGATACACGAAATAAGGGTAACGGTCGATTAAAAAAAAAAAAAAAAAAGATTTTTAAATACGACCTCAAAATCAATGTATTAATGTTTATGCTGTCTTTGCAACAGAGACAAGTTGTCTGAGGAGGATTTTGGTTTTCTTGAGACAACAATATAACCTTCACGCCCTCTATGAGGAATTATCGCGCAATGCTAAACATAAGATCGCACGTTAAGCAAAAAAGGGATGAAAACGCTTGAGAACTCATTCAAAATCATTCCTAAATCAACAGCACTTCTGACAGAAGTAAAAGTATATGGACCTTTCACATTAAGCTTCCCTCTCTTTGTTGCATTAACACTCTTCCCTTCTTTGAAGCACATACATCTATCCCATATTCTTGCATCCCACATGCACAAAAACAAACCACTGTCCCCGAACATACACTTTAGCAGGAAAAACATTGCTTTCTATTTCTCCGGCCAGCTTTGTACCATAAATGGCAGTGGGGTGGCGGGGGACGTAGACCACATGCCATACAAGTTCTCTGCGAAGGGCACTGTGAAGCTCACTGACCTTTGAGACGCGGAGACAGGCTGCCATAAAAAGATTTAGCCAGTCTCAAAGTCAAAAGTGCCCAAGGAGTGAAAGACCATTGTAAAAACTTTCAAAGACAAATTACTTTAGGTCGTCCTGTATGAGGTTGTCGTTTTAAATTCACACTTTTTTTGTAGTACAGTTCAATGTATCCTTTATAGATTGAGCTGTACTAAAGAGAAAGCTGAGATTGTGTTTAGCTTTGGTGAAGAGGGGATGGTATGTGGAGGCGTGTAGAGCAATGGTTTGTGCGATTTGACTAACTTTTCATCGCAACATGAAAACGAGGCAAGCAAGTAATGGAAAAATCTGAAGAACAGCATACGCATAAACGTTCGACATAAAATCAACACATACGTCTGACTGGAAGTTAAATACGCGCAGTCAGTTGTTTGGATCTAGTCAAAAGCCAGCAGCCTATTGCGAATTACTCAGATAATCGTTCCGATTATTTCAGAGTTCACATATCCAACCTGCAAATAAAAACCTGCATAATTTCATTACAGCACCAAAACACTATCGAGCTGTGCTTAAAATGAGTTGTTTTAATCCTTCAGATAATTTAGTCGAGGTGCAAGAGCATTCGGATTTGAAAAAATTATGCTACCTTTTCTGCAAATTGCATGGTTAAATTGCAAACGCAGTCGCTTCTATGTTCACTTACTTACTTCACTTAATTATCGCAGTTTGTTACATTTCATAGATGCTCAAAACATTTTAAACCCCAGTCTTTTCCACATTTGTCAGGTTGGTTTCACGCTGTTCACAAGTTCAAATTCATAAATACAAAACTACCGCTTACCATGTTGCCATTGCTACATATTGCCGTTTAAAATGAATATATAGTTCCCTTCAATTCAGAGGATAATAATTGCAGTATAACCGAATTTGACTGCTTCTTTACATATAATGCAAGTACAGGTTAAACAGTAAATCCATGAACTTCATGGTGCATTTTGCATGTTTTTGTAATCTTACCAATTTAGCAATGCAACCCAAAAATGAGACAGCATCTCCCTTTGGGATCAACAGCCCAGTTTGAGGACCTGATGCTGGTTAGTTGTGCAGGTAATCAATGAATACTTACAGTATATGCAAGTATAAGAAATATGTGAGTGAGTTATACTTATCTCTTTACCTTTCACACCAAGAAAGGTGTGAAAAAAACAGACAGGAATTATTCTTTGTATTTTCTGTTTTCTATTGAAGGAGAAGTGAAATTGCCAACATTTGAAACAGTAATGGGCTAACCAATACTTCCTTTTAATATTACATACCCAAACCAATTGGTAAAGATGGTTTAGACGGATTTATCTAATCAATTATTAACTAAGATAGATTCATGATAATCACTTAAAATTTGCTCTACCAAATGGTAGAACGGGACCACAAAGGGTAATAGCCTACTCTGTGTTAAACGTTGCATTCATCTGATTAACAACTATATTAGTGTAATCGGTGCGTAAAGGAAACATAGAAGCAACATACATGAATATCTGATATGTCAATGAAAAACAGCTAATTAAGTTGCTATTGTCTTTCTATATATCATTAAATACTAAATGAGCTACATCTTCATTGGAATTATTTTTCAGACCTCATTTCGATCAGATAGAGCTTTTTACCTCAAAACAAATACTACATCTTCCATTCATGTATAGCCTATATCTTTTTGAAATGAAATAAGAACCTCCCAAATATTTGCAAACCTTAATGGCTTAAGTTATTTAAAGTTACGTTACTTTATAGGCTACAGCAAATTGGCGCATTGTGCTCGAATGAGTGATAGCAAATCCAGGCAGTCCTTTTAACTCATTTCACTTCATATGTTATAATTCTCATTTTAATCTCACACTGGTTTACAACCACACAAAGAGGTGTACACCCGAGATACTGAATCTCTGTGAGTGGTATTCACTGTGGCTTAAACAAAGCAGCAAAACCGGAGAGGGAGGCTCTCGCGGCTTGCCGAGTAACAAGTTATCAGAGGCTTCTGCAAACTGCGTGAACAACTACTAACAACAACAAACTAAGAAAGAACTTCACTGCAACGTGTCTTATATTCTTGTATCTTGAACCCTAAAGCTAGTCATTGATCATATTGAAAGTGTAATAATGCCACGTTATAATGTTATAATTATGTGTGAGCTTGTGTAAGTGTGTGTGTTTACGTGAGATAGAGAGAGAAGGGGGAGGGCGGGGGGTTTATAATCTACAGACTGAGTCCAAACAACATACCAAATCAACCAAACACTATAGCAATTTCACTTAACTGAGAAAGCAGCCTTGAGAAAACAACTTCACACAAATAAAAACAACAACACTGCAGTCATGTATGGTTGTACACTTCGTTGCCAGTAGAGAGCTTTTTGGATATCCAATATAAAAGCGTCAGTGTTTGTAACAGTTTATATCATTTAAGAGATATTGCTTATTTAATATTGAGTGCTAGCATACCTTGTTTTTAATAAATAATTATCAGGTGTTGAAATCCCTAATGCAAACCAGAGAATGCAAAAGGAAAAGGTAGTCCAAGTGCCTTAGCTATATGAAGCACTGGGGTGTAACCCTATTACTGCTTTACAGAGCTATTGCGTGTTTAGCTACGACGTTATAGGCTTGTAGCATACCAGTGACATTGATTGGGTCGAACATCAAGGGTTCGAAAAAACGAAATAGACTTTTACTTAAAATTAATTACATTTTCCTGCAGCTGTATTCATATCCCAGGCTCTTGTAGAATTATATATAATACGCAGTGCAAGAACAGGATTCAAAATGTGCACCTGGTCGCCATTTTGTATGATAATCTTATAATATGAAAGCTACAGCCTACCTTTGTATCTTTGGCGGCCACTGTAAAACAAGACCAACCTGTGTGGGCTCCCAATGCGTATATTTCTTAGCACCCACATTTATGTGCCAACAAAACACACTCTCGGAGACTTCCAAATGTCCCACTAATGTTGAGATTTTTATTTCATTGTGGGGGACACATGTATTTTTACACTGTGTTACAGGTCACGTCTAATAAAATAACGCCACCAGTACGAACTCAGAAAACCTGTTTTTGAGAGAGAACATTCAGAGAGGCAGCCTAATAACAGACGGAGGTAACACCAATAAACGTTTCAATATTCTGTTTATTGAAGACCTTACGCATATACATTCATATCATTATTACTTTTACAAGACAACGTAGCAATCCTTACAAGCGCAAAGAAAGGAATGCAATGGGGGAGAGGGCGACATAAAAGAACGATAATAGACAACTATTACACGGAAAAAGAATTTCTTTAAATGTCATGAATGGTTAAAAGAAATCTTATATTTCTTTTATCCACTCTCGGCTGTATATGGCCTACATTCCCAACTCTTACAATCACAAACTGGTTATTTGGAATGCGATATTGTACAAGACAATCAATAACATAAAGCACTATTACATAGCGAGAAGGGATCCTCAAATAGGATGCAAATACTAATATATGTAATTTCATTTTACAAAGTTATACACGAGGATGAGTAAGGAAGGGGACAGCACTGCGCACATGTCAAGGCGTAAGTCCGTTAAGTGGACCTAAGAGGTCCTCCGTCCCTCCACCCTAATAATAATAATAATAATAATAATAATAATAATAATAATGATACATTCTTTGCAGAGTTCAACTTCGTTAGGTCGTTGGCTTTTGTTTTGTTCAGAAAAAAATCTTTAAAAAAGTTTCCAACAGAAAAAGTGGCCTGCTGAACATGACTTACAGCTATTTCACATCAATAACATGCTGCAAACATATTACTGCTAGCTTACTCGTTATACATGATAGATAAATGCTCTGCGAGTGCCCCGAATTGAGAACACACCGGTGTGTTGTGACAGTTTTCACTGTTTTGTTTTTTTCTGTTTACTGTTGCTGTTTTTGTTATGTTGGTCATAATTATGAGCACCACGTTTAAGAAAAAAAAATTATTTTAGCCTAAGACTCAACCTCCTGTTGTAAGTCAGGAGGCTCTGTAGTTTAACTGAGTTGGCATAAAATATTTGCACTATTGAATCCTTCCATAACAGATCCCTTTTTACTTAATTGTAATAGGATAGATTTTTTCTTTTTTTTCGCTGGCGCAGTCTGTAGGTGGAGTTTTAATAGCAGCTCAAAACCGTTTTCAAACGGTGATCTCACTCAACAAAAAAGCAACCCATGCAGGACTCAGTTGTTGTTTTTGAGACAAGCTGAAATGTAATAAAACTTAAAAAAAAAAAATAAATAAATAAAATAAAAAACGTTTCCTATGCCTTTGTTAACGCACGTTTACAAAGGCATAGCTATTGTTTTTGTCATAGCGCAGTCACTGAAATACTCCTGTCTATATGGATTGCATTGCGGTTTTTGACCCCCCTCAAAACACACACACACACACACACACACACACACACACACACACACACACACACACACACACACACACACACACAC
>JBBBVT010000014.1:12303528-12321409 GCA_037177035.1 Craterocephalus eyresii
CACACACACACACACACACACACACACACACACACACACACACACACACACACACACACACACACACACACAAAAGCCCATCCCCCTCTGCTCATGCAGACTCCCAGACTTCCAGATCTTTTGCCCGTGACCGTGAACGTGCACATTAAAGTGGCAAAAACTAAGGAAATGAGATGCTCCTCTCACCCAACTGATTGTGGGTGTGGGTTTACAGCAACAGCACCTTTTGTATCAGTTCATAACTTCTAAGAAATTATTACGCAGAAGCCTTGAAGACAAACTTCTGACTTCTATCTTTATTTTGGGCCTATTCTGAGATTTTGCAGAATGGTCAAGCATCCGTCCTTTCCCCTGGCGCCACAGGGAACAAAATGGATTCAGTCAATCTATGTCATCCCAGAAAAGCATTACCCATGATGACACATTTTATGTGTGGTCTACATTTAGGACGTAGACTAATTTCTTAATACAGAAAAATAAGCCTACATATGAAACATTCTCACAGCTTTTTGTGCATTACAAACATGGAGGCCCTGTGACGTTTAAAGTTCAGCTTTGGACGCCAGAGAATGGCTTGTTTTGGGCTTTCGTATCCCGCACCTTTGAAGAAAAAATGACAGAAAATAATGAAATGATAGCCTACAATGAAAAATATGGATAGATGAGTGCATGCACTGACAGAAGACAGAGGGAAGCATAGAATGCTTGGCTTTTTACTATTTTTTTTTACTATCGATTCACCTTCTGCTGTATCTCTAAAAGTAGGCCAAAGCTTGCTCCCTCAACATGAGTCTCTTCTTCTTCATCCGGCGATTCTGAAACCAGATCTTGACTTGTTGGTCGCTGAGATTCAAACGATCGGAGAGCTCTCTCCGCCGCTGCCTGGTGATGAACTCATTCAGCATGAATTCACCTTCTAACTCCGCCAGCTGAAGTTTGGAATAAGGTTTGCGCTTCTTTCTGGTCCGAGTGTGCATCGGGTACCATGGGGCACCTGAAGGAGAAGAAACGAGAGGAGGAGGAGGCATTGAGCGGATCAGTCACCACAGTTACAAAATCACGGTCATCTCCAAGGTTATGGTGAACCTATAAGAAAATGAGTCGTTTGTAAGCTGTGGTACATGTCTTGTAAGGCCATGGCAATTTAACATTTAGTTGAGCTCTACAGACTGGTCATGCAATTGCACCTAGATGTAAAATTGCAATAAAACAATTTCCTTCTTAAAGATGAATGCGGCTGTGGACTTTGGTCTACTACTTTATATCTGATTTAGTGAACTGACGTTTCTTGATGCTTTCATTTTCCCCACAAACGGATTGTGTCTATTGTATTCGATCTGGACCAATTTGGTCTCAAATCAAATATCTAAGTAGTTATGACAGACCCAGTTTAGTGGGAAGTTTTTGTGTTTATTTATATATATTTTTTACCATAGGTGTTTCGCTCAATTTTTCATCCTCCTTAATGAAGACCACCAGTATGCAGCGGTTTGTGTCACAGGAAGTTTTATTGTTGCAGTTAAAGCAGCATTAACGTGATAATTAAGCCGTGCTTGCAAATACCCCTACTTATTTGCAAGTTTCAGAGCATATTAAATGACTCGAGTCCACAGCGACAGATATTAATTCTGTTTACGAGTCATTAAAAAGAAAACTGTCTATTCGATGCAGTCAACCAAAGCACTCACCTCTTTAAATCACTTCACTAATTTGTAGACAGAATGCAACAGCATACCAAAATCAACTACTCGTGTCTGAATCATCGCGCCTTGTTCATGATGCTGAAAGACTATAACAAAACTGACTATTTAGTAAAAATCTGTAGACAATATGTTTTAGTGAGGTTATCTGTAACTGTACGCTGCCACATGGTGCATGGAGTATTTTAGGGGAGCCCCTAGCGGCGTTTACATACTATGCACGTTCCCTGCAGGCTAAATAGACTGCAAGTTGTGCATCAGCACAAAATGGTCTAATAATGGTTTAATACCACAAATATAGGCTATCTGCAACTTACTTATAGATAATCTAAGTGTACGTTTACCAAGATTGAGATTTTAAAAGAAAGCACCCACCTCCACCTGCGGCTATGTTGCTTGAATGGCTTCCCGGTGACACCAGCGTTTGTGTGTCGCTGGATGAAGGTTTGCTGCCCTCGGTAAGCAGAGACGAGCTAGAGTCGGACTCCATTGACTGACAGGATGGCGGGTCTTGTGTTAGCGGTTCGGTCCCATAGTCATATTTGGAAAAGGCGGCACTGCTGCCAATTCCACTGTGCATCCCGTGGTCAGATGTTAGGGATGATGTGTCTCTCGCCCTATCCTCGCGTTTAAGGTTGCTGCCACCTGAACAGGTCTCTCTGTTCCCGTTATCGTTGCTGTAATAACATTTCCCTTCCTCTGGTCGGGTAATTTCACATGACCGATTGAAAGAAGGGTTAATAGACACTGGGCTGCTAAAGTAGGACTGAGAGTATCCATTGCACGGCTCCGAAGGATTCCACGGGAGGGAGCAAACATTGTCCCTTCTCGGGTAGGAGAGAGACGGTAGCCCCGCCAGTTGTCCCCCCGAGGCTCTAAAATTCGGAAAGTAAAATGTGTCTCCAGTGTGGATGTTTACCAAAGGTCCCACAAACCCTGGATTAAGGAGATTATGCTCGCCCATTTCCGCGGGCCCGACCAACAGCTTCTAGTTTATTGCAATCTGACATTTAACATAGTTAAACCTGGAGCTGCACCTGATTGGTTCTCCTCAAACCACGTGTCAAGGGCTAACTTGTGCTACACATGGTACCACCCACTTGGTCCATCTCAGACAAAACAAAACATTAACTTCTGTATTACAGAGGTTTATATGCTTTTTAAAAATACCATAAATATTTTATTAAAAATGTAGAATCTTGTTTTTCTCCTCTTGAGTCCTACTGAGTCCAAAAGGAGTCCAGGCTGAATCTCCTTTTACACTGGTGGAACTGTCTACGGCCTCGTTTAATATCTTTATAAGCTGGCAAAAGTTTTCTTTTTTAATTACAACTTATTTTTTAAAAGTATTTTTCTTTTAGGAGAGGGTGCATTAGATTCCTTGTTTTCTATCAAATTATGGTTGATTTTCATGTCATATAAAGCTGTGATGTCCCAATTTACAAGCTTGTTTTAAGAAAAGACTGATGCTCATTGCCGTACTCTACTCATATTTACAGTAACAGGGTCAGCAGGTTGAAGCCACTGGCTCTGTAAAAGAAGACGATATTCTACAAGGTTACTTCAAGAGGGTATATTTCATATAATATTCTCTAGTAGCTACACCTCACATGAGCAACTTTTACAGATAGGCTACCTCCTATAAACGTTTGCAGCCAAACTCTGGTGGGATAGTTATACCTCTCACAATTCTTTTATATGAATTTTACAAGATATCAGAGGGCACTTAACTGATTCAATCAGCCAAGAGCCTCTCTACTCTATATCATACTAATTAGTTGATTTCTAGATGCAACTTTTAAGACACTTAACAAATAAATTATATGCAATAAAAACCATCTCTTTCCTGGGAGAAAAATACTATTATTATTATTAATATTGTTATTTGTATTATTATCATTATTAATTAATTAATTCACATTTTTAACAATAATATTTTGCCCGCTGTTGGATTTCCTTTCGGGTTCAAGACTCATTGTAGCCTACATTTAAATATCACCAATCGTTTACGCAATCTTTTACTATGTAAATCCATAAACTATTTTGTCAATTGTACTTTTCATAATAAATTTATAATTAATCATCCCTACTGTCCACTGCGTAATAGAAAAATAAATCTATGGATCTTAAAAGTCGCAATATCCCAGCAATTTAGACGCACCGTTTGTCTAGATACTATTGAAATTGGCAGAGTTAATCACGGACAATTTTAATTCATAAATATCAGTTCATTATAGTAAGAATGAACAAACTTGAAAATAATGAAGCACAGACTTGCGTCACCGTCTAACCACTCAAGTTCACGATGGCTTGAACTTGATGTTGAACTCAAACACTCATTTTAAAATGTAGGCCTATAACAAATGAAGTTAATTTAAGTAAAATAATGTGACTACAGGCATTTCAGACTGCAGTTGCAAACAATGAAAGCCAATACGTTTATTTTATTAAAATGTTAGTGTGTAAGCTATTTTTGACAATATCTTACTCATAAAAAACAAATTAGTTTATTTGAAAAAAATCTGTCACATAATTTCACTGTGAGGTGCTCAACGATCAACATGATTACATAACATTTTATAGAACTGATGTCATTATTTGATACCAGTAAAACATTTAAAGACAAAACTGCGTGGTTGGAGAGAACTTGCACATGCGTGCTGAATGGCGCAAGCTGAGTGCCACAAAATCTGCCAATGAAGTGTTATGTGAGAACATTAGCATTCATTTAAACACTTGTTTGGGAGCGATTTGCAAGTCAGACGATATTTGATAGCTGTTTCTGTCACTTGTGACCATGTATCGTATCTAACCCAAAGGCACCGAACATTGCTGTAGCCTTAAATAGAAAGAAAATATCAAATGTTTTAACTGGAGAAGCTGATAGTGATCCACTGGGGTTTCACTCTGTCCTTTGGAACAACTGCGTCTTCTATCAGTGCACATACTTTCATCTAGTTAGTGAGTCCTGCAATGCAACACACAAATCTAATATAAGCATATCCTTGTATCTAGTGAGCTTCTCGTGTTATTATAACAATTATCAAAGGCAAAACAGTGCAATATGATTTTTACAACAACATAGCCCGGACGCTCATCCAGAAAGTAATATGCAGGTCGCCACTTTACCTCGCTGAAAGGCCATGTGTTTGTCTCCTTGGCTCGTTCTAGCTTCCGATCCGCTGCTGCCATAGATCCGGATTTTAAACAACTGTTCCTCTGTTCAATGCATCCCAAGTTCAGCGGTGGTGTCATATCTGACCATGAACTATTCAGCAATAGCAAAAAATACATTAGTGATTTAAAGGCAAAATGAAAATTACTTGGTAAACTGAGCACTGTCAAGGTCACTGTCTAGTACATTGTCTCCTCTACATTGAAATTAGCCGCCTAGAATCCACTGTCCTGTCCAGACAGGGCAATAGTCTAAACAAAGGACTTTTCTTCCCCTTCTCTGTCTTTGAGTGTCTGCAGGCAGGTTGCCACAGTTATAGCCTTGTGTAACCTCTGCAAAGCTTCATTCCAGAGAAACAAACCACGGCTCCACAAGTGTGGTAACGTTTTAGTTTAAAGTTTTTGGTGATCTTTTTATTCATTTTTTTTTTTCCATTTGTAAGACCCAACAAATGTAATTTTGTGAGGACTGCTACATAAGCTAAAAACATTCATTCTTGATGGAACACTATCTCTTACCCAAAGCTGTGAAGAATTGACAATACAAATCTGACAATATGATGAAAAGAGATTTTCAACATGACAAAAAAATAAAAAGACTTTCAGAACATTTTAATCTCGATATGCAAACATATGGAAATGATTTAGGTAAAATAACATTTAAAGTATAATAAAGCTTCACTTTGACGTGCAGATAGAAAAATCTGAACTTGACCGATAGTGTGAAACAAGTAGCCTATAATTATTTGTATGACATTTACTTTTATTTTTAAGAAATTTGACCTATTCATCTATTGATTTTATTGGAAGTCTATACTTTGCTATCTGATTTGGGAAGGTGTGTGTGTGTGTGTGTATGTTTGTTTGTTTGTGCGTGAGAGCGTATTTGTGTGCGTGTGTACACGTGTGTGAATGTGTGATATGTACAGTGACTGGTTAATCAATAGATTCAGATACACGCTGTTCATCCAGCAGAAGTTTTTTATTTATTTTTGCTGATCAAACCAAAATATGTTAATTGTAAAACTTTGAATCTATTAAACAAACATAATTCAGGTCCACATCAACTATTTTTAAATACCAGAACTGTTAATGCCACATCAAACACATCTAAACAACATTATAATCATTCTTAAATTAGAAGACTGAACTTTCACCCTCTTTTCTTTTTAATTGCCCGCGAAACTACTAAAATTACAAAGTTAATAATATATGTATATTTTAAATTGTAAATGACAAAGAATTGGTTGTATTGATTAAAAATATAAGCATTCACAAAACAAATAAATAGGATAGCATGCGCTACTACTGCAATAACTTCTCCATTTCAAAAGTTATCAAAAGATTTTATCAAAACATTGACACTATAATATTTCAGGAATGTTAAAAGCGAAAAATTATGCGATGAACCTATGCTAAAATCAGAGCAAGAAGAAAGAAAAAACATGTTGACTGAGAATGATTCATAAATAGTGACAGTTGAAGCACTTCCTGACATTTACCTCTGGTCACCACCAGAGGTTATCAGCCCCCTTTCTCATGTCTCTTCCTGGCAGAGACTTGCTTCTTTGACTCCTCCATACACATCCAAACACAAACAAATCTTTTGACATTTCTATTTTTAAAGGTAAAACAATAGAAATGCAGTGCAGAATTATTATAACTGAAATTATGATGTCTCATTTCGCAAGTAAAAAAATTGATTTAGATTGTTGGGCAAAGCAAATTTTAATAAAAGGTTATGCTATGTAAAGCGTGACAAACTTACTAAATAAGCGATAAAACATGATCCCATCTTTCAGCAACTATAGTGCAGGGAGGCTACTAAATTGTTGTGCAGATGTTCGTCTAAGGTTCTGCATGCATCCTTCTGTGATTTGTTCGAATATTTTTTTAACTATTCATCAACTAGTCAAATTAAATTACAAAATATACAACGCATGCCTAAAATTAAGAATCCAAAAACGTTTATTTTAAAATGGAATTGTTTAAAAACTTTGATTAGCCTTTATTCCCTTTAGGTATGCTTTATTTTGAGCAAATAACTGAACAGACATTAAATACGTAAAATGCATTCGTTTAAATGTCCAATGCAATGTCCAATTGCTAAAGTTTAAACAAATATACCATATTTGTTGGTATGTTTATTTTAGTTTTACTTTTGCGTCCTATGATTTAAGAAAGCAGCAATGAAATAAATAAATAAGAATGAAGGTTGGGGGTGGACAGCACCAATTCTCTTAACACTGAATATGATCATGTTAGGCCTACGGTGAGTTAACTTTGTCCATTTCCCCCTCTTTTGGTTTATAAAAGTCATAAAACTAATTCTATGTAGGCCTAGGCCTACGACCATAGAAAGAAAAACTACCATACCTGTAATTGTTATATTGCAGGCGAAGTCTTATAATTACTTCCTCTTGCTGTGTTGACAGCATGGCTGCTTTCTGTGGATTAGTAGTGTTCGTGTGAGACGTCAAAAGTCCTACCTGTCCTTCGTGGTCAGTAACACACACCTCGTGATGGCTCCAAGAAACCATTGGTAGTTCAAGAGGCACGGGCCAGAATGAGTACTTTAAAGGACTTCTGTAGGGGCGAAAGAAAACCAAAAAAGAACAGAAAAGAGCCCAAATGTTAATTCAAAGCTCTGAGAGATGGTCAGAAATGCAGGTCAGAGGATATCGCTACACTTCCCCTTTTTATGAATTTATGGCATGTCATTAAGCCTGCCTGTCTAGACAGGGAAATAACACCTTGTTTGCCTCCAAAAAAACCGCTAGCATTGCTGTTCAGACCCCCTATTTATTATTCACAATCTGCTGTGATGTCAAGGTCAAAGTGACTGCATAGTCATGGTCAAGGGTAAACCAGGAGACCCATAAGTTTCCACATGGACTAAAAGTCCAGGAACCAATGATGTAAATGAAAACTTGAAGTCGATTGCTTTCATTCTTAACAACAACCTCAGGAAATCTGACGAAGCAGGAAAAAAATACTCCGTCCATTTACTGAGAGAAATTAAAGCGGAAAAGAAAAAAGAACTGGAGCTGTCATTAGAAATCCAATCTTTACGTACTAATGTTGAGGCCAGATCTGTTAAATAATCAGACAACAGCACTTTTTAACATTCGAGCTTCCCCTGACGTGAAAACAAATCTGCGAAAGTGTTTATTCTAATTAGAAACTAAAGATTACAAACTTCTGATGGTCATGTCAGAAAGAGCTTAAAATAAATAAACTGCAATCTCTGTTATTATCGGTACAGCTATGTCCCTGAGTGTTAATTATTTTCCTCCAGTAATTTTCACTGTAACATTAGTGGCCTGTTGTCTTCGGAGACATTTAGTCATCTTATAATCCTGAATAATTTAGCCAACGACAAGACGAAAGACTACTGCAAATACTTATCGCCCAAACATAAAACATAAGACGCATCTGTATTACTGAGCCCATTAAAAAAGCTTAAAATTGCATTTCACAAATTGTGTCCAAAAGGCTTGGAGCCACTAGGCTACTTTTAACTTGTTGAACAATTGGTGGGGTGGGGTGGGGTGGGGTGGGGGGGTGGGGGGGGGGGGGGGACTAGTCCATTGATAGGCCTATGCATCTTCGAGCTTATCGTACAACTCACCTGTTCCGTTAGAATAGACAAGGACCAAATTACTGAAAAATCATGGGCTGCAATTTACGAAGTGCAAAACTAACGCTGTTGTATTGTAGAATTTGCCTTACAGAAATCACAAAGATCTTTAACACGGAGCCGAAACACATCATAACTCCTCAAGAACGTGTTGTTTTCATCGCAACACATACATTTGTTTATTAAATCTGAAAATAGAGCATATAATTAACCAGTAAACGTTTAAATCGCTTTATTTTCCTTTAGCCCCCTTTAGGCTACATTATGCAAACTGAACTTCCGCCTAGAAATAGACAACACATCTTATGGTAGCAACTTTGTTAATCATATTGGCTGAAACTAACTTGAACTTAGTGGAAACGTTTGCCACCCCGAGACATAGATATCAACATTGTCCAGTTTGAAACATCAAACCCTGCAAACAATTTTATATGAAAAAATTAATTGCCATATTATTATTTGGACAACTCAAGATTTGCCAAATGCGTCTCGTCGCCAATAACCATGTGCCCTCCAAGTGAAAACTTTGCAGAATATTTGCTGAAATTAATATCAAAAGTCGACAACACATCTTATGGTAGCAACTTTGTTAATCATATTGGCTGAAACTAACTTGAACTTAGTGGAAACGTTTGCCACCCCGAGACATAGATATCAACATTGTCCAGTTTGAAACATCAAACCCTGCAAACAATTTTATATGAAAAAATTAATTGCCATATTATTATTTGGACAACTCAAGATTTGCCAAATGCGTCTCGTCGCCAATAACCATGTGCCCTCCAAGTGAAAACTTTGCAGAATATTTGCTGAAATTAATATCAAAAGTCGACAATGGATGGAGCTTTTTCAGCTCAATATTCCAAAGTGTTGAAACGAAACAAATGCTGCTTGGAGTGGTTGATTGACTTGATTATTGGAGCATTTTCATAATGATCATTTATTGATGAAACAAGTTACGCTTTTCACCACCACAATATAGTTCACATACTGCACCAAAATAGAAATTACAGGCATCGTACAAGGCGAGTGATCAGCTCCAACGCTACACTGACAAAGTCGGAACAAAATAAAACGATTGTGCATTTATATGTAATACTCACTGACTTTAATGGTTTACAATCATTCCAGTTGCATGACAGAGTCCTTCACTGACAAAGGAAAACATACAGATTTGTGATATTCTAGTTTACAGTTCCGTCATACATATTCTTATGAATTAAATAATGAAGGCATTGCACTGTACAGATTAACAACATAGCAGCCTAGTTTTACTCCAGGCTGAACAGAACACATCCGACTCAGAGGAACTTTTTTTCATTAATTCAAGAGGCAATTTTTTTAAAATCATTCTTTCTGAAAGTCTTCTCTGTCAGTTGTGGTGGAGGATGACTGAAGGCTTATGTTCGACGTCCCACCGTCCCACAACACTTCTTGTCCACATAGCATTCTTCTTTAAAAAAGAAAAAAAAAATCACAATTTTCCTCTGTTTTGATCTGCTCGTTGCAAGTCTTAGAAATGTCCTTGTAAGATTTGGCTTGGAAAAAAACAATCAAGAAAAACACGCATTACTTGTCTTTGAAATACAGATATTGTTTTAAATATTATATATTTATATATGTACATTCCTATAAAACAAATGTGAAGTGATTTTTTTTCAATATTTTCACAGTTTTTAGATCATTATCTCTAAACTGAGACTTAGGAGCTTGTTGGCATGGTCGATGAAGTTGATGAGGGAACTTAGATTAACAGACACATTCGGCCCAAGATTTTCGTCAAATAAGATTTTCAATGCAAGAGGTAAATATATGGCATGTTGTTTTGGAAGGTACAAGTTGCAGGTTCAAGGAGGTCTTTCGTCTTATCAAGTGGCGTGCATGTGATTGTTCTTTGATTTACTGACGAATTTCTTCTCTTTGACCCGCCGGTTCTGGAACCAGATGGTAACTTGACGCTCTGAGAGATTGGTGGCGGCCGAGATGCGTCTTCTCTTGTCTTTGGTGATGAACTTGCTGGCTGCGTATTCTTTCTCCAGTTCCTTCAGCTGAATCTTGGTGTAAGGGACACGCTTTTTACGTCCGCGACGATAACTACTGACCTCGGGTTGCAGTGGCACAACGTCTGTGAGAAGGGGAAAATGAGAAAATATTAGGCGGTCTGCACAAAGATTAAGTTGATTATACCACCGAGTCTGACTTGACAACAATCTGGAATCAGTTATTCTAGTTATTCAAATAAAGAGCTCCAATCATTTTATGTGTTTCGTGTGTGTTTGGGTGTGGGGTGTTAAAGATATGGTGATGGAGGGTGGATTGGTAAGTTGGTGTTTCAGGTGTGCTGCACCTGACATGTGGGCCGCCACAAAGCATTAGACTATATTTTTTCTGCAAACAACCTTCACTATCAATTTACACTGTTGAATATCTGTTGAGTATATTTTCAACCGGACTTAATCTGCTTATTATCTGCAAACTAGCACAACAGTCAGGCCTAAACAGATTTACAGTCTAAATGTTAACGTGTAAAACATTGTTTCTAAAGGTGTCTAAAATAGGTAATCTGATAAATAGCAGGTAAAATACATTGCATAAATAAACAAACACAATGACTCTAATCTGCCAAAAACTGACAGCTGAGTTTTCAATGAAAAAATGTTACTTTAGTTATTCACGTAAATATTATTCAAATAAAATATTTTTTTCCTTTTAAAGATTTCTTAAATAACAGCATTCTGTTTTTATTAAAAATTTCATCATAATTTTTGATTTACTTATTTAAGTCTTTTCAGGGACCCCCTCCACCCTCTATTTTATATTTTAAATGCAGGGCGCTTTATGTCAGGTAACCTTAACTGTGGGACTGTTCCCATTGCCTGAGTGCAAGGGAGCCAATAAGAGAGATGACAAAGCAAGCATACATTAAACAAACAACACAAGCTCTGCAACAAGCTTTTGTTGTGGTTGTTGTTTTGTTTTGGTTTTCTTTACCCCTGGTGCATTTTTAATTTTTCCACAGCTCATGTTCATATAAACTTAATTTAAATATAAGCCAGCATGTATTCGAAAATCTCTATCTTTGTGATATCGGTGTTACTCTCACAACTTCAGCTTTTTATAAATATGAAGGAATATGAAAATGTGTTGACTGTATATTGTGTTTGTGAGCATTTTCAAGCAGTAGCAAATAGACGTGTTTGTGTTGGGGGGGGGGGGCGTCAGTTTGAGTGCATGATTAAAGAGACACTGAAAGACTGGGACAGAGCGCGCGCATGTTTGAGCACGTGTGCGCGCTTACTTGACTGTGTGTCCGTGCTTGCGTGGCTTGCTCCCTTGTAATTTCAATATATGAAATATATTTTAAAACAGCCATACTTAAAATGAAAGAAAAGAAAGAAAAATGCACGCGGGTACAAGGAGCAGTACTTTCAATATAGTGCACACTGGCCGGGATTCTGTGTCCATGTTCAGATAAGATGCATGCTGTCTGATAAAGCAATAGGAAAGCTTGAATAAATAATGTCACCTGATAGTGATTGTGAAGCACGTATCAGCAATATGGCAGCTTCTGTATGTAATGGAAATGTTTTAAATGTCTACAGATATATGCAAAGGACAAACCGCAGGGCGCAGAGATTTATTGCTACAATCCAAACACAGGAGGATAGCTAAGTCACTATATTGTCATACAAGGGGCAAAGGTATACAGTGATGTTCCTTTCTATTTAACGTGACAGTAACTTAATTAGATCCATCATATCACGGTCAAAACCAAATACTTTGGATATTATTAAAATATTTTTTAAGCCTAATGCTCTAAAATACTTGTTTCACGTTCACTCAAACAATGGCTGAGCGTACATGACAAAATATCATGGGTCTTAACTTATGAATGTTAATTTAACATTTATGCATGGGCGAATAACAATTAGCCTACAATCAAATTTTTCCAGAACAAGCTATCAAGAAATTGGATGAATTCACTGACGGTGCAATGAGGTAGATTCCGCTGAGCATTACGCTGGTATGGGAACTTCAATACAATAAATTATGGACTTAGCAACAAGATACACAACAAAGTAAAAATATCTGTCCATGTTCAAATGGCCATCTTAACATGATAACATATTAAAAGTCTACAAGCTACCGTGCTTAGGATTTCTGCTACCTGGAAATACTTTGAAAATCATTTTAAATTGTCCATACCTGGGAAAGGGGATTTCCAAAGATGAGTTGATTGCGTTTGTTCTTTCGAGCAGTACACCTGCCCATCCCAGCCATTGGAGAGAGCCCAGTGCTGGTAACCTTCCATGGGGATCAAGGCGTCGTGTCGCGGTTCAGGATGGGCACTGATACTGGGCACCACCGACACATCGAGATATCCTGGAACAGCTTGATACGAGCTTGCGAAACTCGGATAGAAGGCAAACTCTTTCGCCCTGGTAGACAGTTCTTCTGTAGGCAGCGCTGTGCTGGGCTCGGCATACTTCTCTGCGGGATGGTACGAGCAAGGCTTCTGCTGCAAGTTCACGTTGTGCGAGTGAGATAATCTACAACCGTAATATGGGTTTCCAAATGGATAGCCGTAACTCAAAGATGCACTGGAAGAGGTCTGTGGAGCGGGACACTGCCGGCCGGTGTCTGGAGAGGAAATATCCGAGTAGACGGAGCCCTGGTGGGTCGCTATGGTACCAGAATGTCGTCCTAGCGCGGGGTGAGACATCAGGTCCCTGCAGTGGGTCGCAGGGCAATTACCGCTCAGTCCCTCCATTGTTTGGCTTTTATTCTGGTTGTTTTCATTCGGGCTTTTTTCATAAACGTACATCAAGGTGTCCGCCCAGCGTGGATGCAGAACCAGCGAAGTCGTCATATCACGGGCTGCCGATGCTTTTTAAAAGTCGACTACTCCAAGACAGACACCTCATTTCCAACTACATTTTACACTAAGCGCATGCGCACACAAAGCCCCTGTATGTCCACTTCATTAAGAATCTGGCACGTGATACGCTAACAAGTCCTGCGAGATTGAGCTCATGAGCAGGGGCAGAGCAGCCCTTTAAAGACCCACTGCCTCACATGTCACCGTTTTCCCCAGCAGAGCACCGATCCGTACCATTGGCTCACAGTAGATAGACCCACACCCTTAAAGGGGAGTTTGGGTTCTTGGAGGAGTGGGGCAAACGAAAACAACCTGTGAAATTTAGCCGACTCCGTGAATTGCCAGGGAATATATCAGCCTTATACATAGTTCCATGCATGAAAAAAATAAAGTAAGCCACTTTTGACCGAATAAACAATAATGATTATTTTCACTATTTGAGATCACTCCTCCGCCAAATGTGTAATTTTTCTCAGTTTCACACCAGAGACAAGTTACTATTGGGGCTTGATTTGAATAGTTTTTACATATATTTATCTTTTCACGAAAACAAAGATTATCTCACCTGGTATCTACCATAGTCTATACAAAAATAAACGTCACATACCAGTTTTGCTCGTGTTTTTAATTAAACGCATCTGTAAATAGTGTCCTCGGGATACGCATTTCCTTTAAACTTGCATTCCACTAAGTCACACATTAAAATAATATGAATAGATTCTATGGCCAGATATGCAGAGAGTCTTACTGTACCGAGAGAAAATAATAATTACAATTACAAATGTGCTGATAACACCTTTGGTGTTTTGGCAGCGTGGAACTCAAATAGAAACGCTTTAACATGACCATATCATTTGGCTTTAAAAAAAAAAGTATGTTGTGCGTCTGCGTGTGTGTGTGTGTGTGGTGGGGGGTATGTGTAGGATAGAAATTAGTAGTTTTAGGATGAACAAAGTTGAACGTGTTGTAGGCCTATACGTGTTGTTGCACCTCTGCTTCTGTAGCAGCCACATGACGAGATGAAAGCTATTCCAGGTAAGACAGAGTTATTACAAATGTTATTTAGTGCAAGGGGTGCCTTTAATCTTTAGATAAATGAAGTCGCATCTATGGCACGAAATTCCCCTTTCTCTAAATATAAGCATTTCAGCATATTGTTTGGGCAAAGACATTTTTCGCCTGAAGCCGCAGTTAGACCTAAAATACATTCTTTTTCCCCTGGCTGCAAAATGACAATTGAAATTAACATTAAAAGAATTCATGTGATATGTCTGTTTGACTGGGCCATTCATTCATAACATGTAAGTGGATGCTGACGCTTCCAGGCGAAAACAAGAACAAGGGATCGCTTTGAGCTGAAGTGTGTGCAGACTACAGACCTTATTCAATTAAAACTCATGCTAGAAATGCGGAGCTATTTCGCCTAGAAAGATATCATCCACTATTTACACTTTGACCGATGATGCAGCCCTTATCAAAATACAAAATATATTTAGCTTCACCACATTTACGGCCTATAATATCGACAACAGTGGAAAATTCCCATTTTGAACAATACCCCAAGTATCATTATTAAAAGTTGACTGTATTTTCAACTTTGTCATATTATCGATGGAATAGGCCCGCAATGCATCTATAAAGAAGGCTTTTTGTGATGCCTATCCTATGAGTCACTCATAAAACAGGCTAACAACTGCATGGAAACGGCGCATATAACATTTTTGCACTTCTGAGTTGCTTTAGGAATCATCAAGCCACCGTTTCGTATTCGCAAACAGCACTAAGGAAGCAGGACACCCATCGTTGCTCAGAAGAACTATGGTTCTTTTGTCTCAAGGAAATTACAACTGCGAAAGGCTCATCCAAACGGCAGCTGCACGGAAGTCCAAGGTCAAGGTAAAAAAACGCAGACAAACAGGGTCGTAATGGGAGTCTAGACAGACAAGAATGAACTTCACACTAGAGTATACATGCAAACAAGCTATTATTTAGAGACCCTCATTCTAAAATATTTGCACAGTGAAAAGAGGGGGAAAATTCCAGACTCTTATTTTTAAAATGAAAGCATAAAGGAGTTATTTTCGTTGCAGAAAAGTAGCTCCTACCAAACATTTTACTAAAGAAGAAAAGTTTTATCAATATCTGTATTATCTATTTAGGTCTAGTAATTTTTTCTTAGTTTGTTGCTGCTTGGTTTTAATCTGCTCAGGTTCCACATGATGCAAATGTATGCTGTTTGTTTAGAAATAATGGAAGTGTAGGTTTCCATGAGAGAGATTGCGTTTGTCATATTGGCGGAAAAGTCTTAGGCTATGTTGAACAATTAAATACTGTGATTTGATTAACACTGTCTGTTATACTAACTTCAATTTACACACTGAACTGTTTTCGTTGTCCACTAAATTGATACAGAAAACACGAATATCCTCATCATTGTTGTTACTGGTGAAGAAGAAAAGGTTTTAATGAAGCATTTAGTCTTTTTCAACATCACCACCAATATAATATAATGACTATGGAGATAGAAAGTTAATAATTGTCCTCCCTTGAATTATTTAAACTTCTGATGCATTTCCATGACAGGAATAAATTGACAAATAACCTTTGCATGTCTGATACAGTATTGAGTGTACGAGGGATGAAAATACGTTCTGAGACATCAAAATTCAATAAACTTTAAATCATCTTTCCAAATGGCACGCCGATTTTAGATATAGTCTACAGCTGTGTTCAGATGAAATGTTAAACTGCCGAAGTAATGTATATTTTGATACCAAACTCCCCACTTATTGGAACATATGGAAATCGGTATTGACCCGACGGCTGCTACGGCAACGAGGCAAGACTTATCAGTCCTATCAGCTGGATTGCTTTCTAACTCATATAGTACTTGACTTCATGCCATTTACCTATGTGAGGTATTAAACCTTAAATTAAACCATATTAAAATGTTTAGACTAAAACGGAGGGGATTGTTAAAGTTTTGATTCAGCAAACTGACTCGAATTCCTAAAACTCAAATGTCAGAATAATCGACGATCGATGGAAAAACTGCACCTACAACAGTTCTGTTAGCCTTTAGCCTATAGCTACACAGAATGTCGAAATCACTGATGGGTGAAAAGGTAGGAGATGAATTCTCACCACATACTGCAAAATTGTATATTAATCAAAAAAACTGATGGCGTCAGCTCTAGGTTAAAAATTTACTCTGAAGTAAACCTACTCTGCACACCCTACTGAGTCTTTTTGGAAACTATGTGAACAAAATATATTTTCCCTAACTTCTAAAAGATATATTATCGTTTCATGTTTTTAGACTTAAAACAACCAATATGTTTTGGAGATTTATTTGTTTTATTAAGTTTTAATGAAAACAATCAGGTCTATCTTGACAAGCAGCCATGATATGTTAAATGACAACCAGACATCATGTCCTTCCAGACAGGCCCTGTCAGGCGAGGAGGGTGCCTGCCTAATGCAGACTTTTGTGGGGGAGGGGAGAGCATCCATTCCCATACAACTGTTGCGTACCTGCGCCTTAAGCTCTCCAGAGCTTACTGTTGCATGAAAGCACATGACTGACGAAAAAGCAAGCAGAAAATGCGTTTCAAGCGCCTCTTAGATCCTGTACTACAATACCCAGGTGTAGAATATGATCCCATTTATTCTTGACTGATATATCTAAAAAAAATCAGTGCACAGAGATAGGTGCCCACGTCCAGGTGCAAGAATTACATCAGTCCAAAATGCATTTCTGAAAGTTATTATTCAAATCATTGGTGCTATTGAAGCCCCCACTAGAATGGCTCTGGTAATAGACTTTTTGTTACTATATATGAAATCATATGAGATATTCTCAAACATTTTCACAACGGCATTGGAAGTGCAAATCCCCAGGCATGAAATAGGCGATGTAGCGATCCGAGAATTTGCTGACAGCTTGCAGGTATGTCTCCGTCATGCTGAAATCAGGTTGGGTTTATATTTACGAGTTCCCGGTCAGCTTCAGGCTTTGCTAAGACATAGCTTTTTCTCTTTTTTTAACCCATCAAGTTGAACTACATAATCTTTTCACGTAGATTATGCCAGTCAAAATAACCAAACCAATATCTGCAAACATGGTAGTCTGTTGTACGTTCTTTCACTATTAGCAAGAAAATCTGTGAGAGCGTCAAGATTCTGTAGTGAACAAATAGAGCACAGTGTGATTGTACATTCAAAAATAAAAGTAGGCTAATCTAAATCAATATTACATTTCACTTTGAAGTTGCTTTTTTGAGTTGAGAGCCCCTGATAGGGCGTTTAACTTAGACTACTCAAAAAATGTTAAAATTTGCAACCCCTATATAGGCTACTTTGCTTTTTTTCATTGACACTTCAAAAACTTTGTCGCTGTGTATATTATTCAACACGTGTGTGTGTGTGTGTGTGTGTGTGTGTGTGTGTGTGTGTGTGTGTGTGTGTGTGTGTGTGTGTGTGTGTGTG
>JBBBVT010000014.1:12324450-12335165 GCA_037177035.1 Craterocephalus eyresii
GTTTTCATTCCAACCAAGCAGCAGCACACCAGACTCCACTCATCTCATCAAGTGAATCCACTCTTAACATGAAAACCTGATGAGATGAGTGGAGTCTGGTGTGCTGGTGCTTGGTTGGAATGAAAACCTGCGGCCACATGGCCCCTTCTGGAACCAGTTTGACACCCCTGCCTTAGGTAATACAGCCGGGTCTAACAAATCTTTCGTTGTAATCATTGAAATTGGAATAAAACCTCTTTCCTTATAATCATTCCATTCTGAATGATATTTTGTTACAATATAATTTGTTCTATGTATCATCGTGTAGCCTACGGTACTTACCATCAAAACAAAACTGATGGAAATTGACTGTAAAACAAAAAAAAAATTCGGCATAAAAACGGATTCAAATCAAAATAGTATAAAAAACTGTTTCTTTAATTTCATATCAAAATTTTTAAATCCTGGAAATGTACTGGAAGTGATTTTAAGGATATTGCACTCAACGAATAAGGAGCCAAATGTGAAAATCGTTGTTGGTTTAGGGAAAGCTGCGGATTGGAAAATGATGTCACCACCTAATTTGTTGTTGAATGAAGGAATCTTTCATGGAGCAAAAATAATCCTTCAAGGAGTACAGGGAAGAGCATGTACAAAATAAAGGCACCTAGTCTAGCATGTTTATGAATATTTTATGTAAGAAACATGCAGGACAAGCTACTAAAAGCACTGATACCACGCTGCTCCGAGCACAATGCACGCTTGATAATCATAATCAAGCATTTGGAAAAGCAGCCGCATTGAAAGGAAACTGATCATTCAACATTATTCACGCTTTTTTCCCCTTTTCTGTAAGTAAGTAATCATAGCGTGTGACTGAGTTTTTGTTTTGGCAGTTACTGGCTTAACCAACATGTTGGATGCTAATTGTGGCACATACATGCGTAACGGAGACTTTCACACTTTATATCTGATTTTATTTTGACGCAGGGCCTCTGAAATTAGATTCTAATGTAGTAGTTTAGTGTCAAGCTAAGAGCGGAAGAAAAGAAAATAATGTTTTGACTTCCTTTGTGAAGTTAATGTTTACAAGTTACAAACTGGGGACAGTGTAACTACTGGCAAGCTGATACCGTGGGTCTTTTTGCCATTTGTGTATTTTGATTATAAAAAAGAAAGAACGCCCTCTAATTACAGAATACATTCAAACACTTTTACTTATAACATTTTGTGCACAATGCTTTATTTCACAATTCACCGACCTGCAATCAAATATTCGTGCAGCTCCTGAGTTCCCTGAAACGTTTAATTTGTGTCTTGAAGTCATCCAGTTGAGTTAAAAAATGTAGTCAAACTATACTTGTATAGCATTTGTATACATTTTGCCCACTAATTAATGTGTTCTTTCTCTTAGTCATCTGAATCACACTCTTATTAATAACAAACATGAGGCTAATGATTATGATGAACCATATATTTGCTTAAGTTTTATACGATCTAGAAATGCAAATGTTCGACTGGAAGGTCTTTCTACGTGGTTTAAAATTTTTTTTATGTGCAGGGGGTGACAGTTTCTTGGAGCCAGTATGAGTTTAAACAAAATAAAACAAACATTTTTTCGCCAGACATTTTTTTCATTTGAATTACGTATGTGGATGTTCAAAATATGAGCATCACTTCTTGGCTCCGAGTAAAGGACATTTTCATTAAAGGAGCAAATGTCACCATGTGTTTTTATATAAGCCTATGGACATTTATTTAACACTTTTACTTAACAACAACTTCCATGAAAAAGCAAAAGTAGACTAATGAACCCCAAACAAAAGGTGGATTTGGAGAAATAACTGACCATTCGAAGGTGTACCATATGATGGAGTGAGCAACACACTTCCACACATTTCATCCTTCATCCGACCTTCCATTACTTCTGAGCACTCTGTTCATGGCCTAAATGGAAGCAAATAGATCGATGCGTCGATGAGACTAATTAATCCATGCATGGGCACAAATCAGTGCTCGTTAATTTCTTTCAGTGTATTGCACACATTATAAAGATGAGCAAGGCGAAGTTCAAGTTCAAAGTCTCTGTGCTCAGACGGAGCCCTGTGAAGAGGAAACACCTCTCACCCCCTTCACTTTGCTTGTAAAACAAAATGGAATCCATTTTCATTTTTCTATATATATATTTTTTAAGAGTATCATATTCAACAAGAAGTTAAAACATGCAAATCACTTCAGCCTCCATTTAGAAGATCAGTTCATGGTGGAACTGCTCTTGAAGTATAAAATTATATGTTGAGGAACTAGGGAAAATACAATATTAATGGTTTACTGATGAGGACAGTAATTTGATTAACTCTTAATGACAAACATATGACTGGAGCGTGTGCTTACCCGTACTTCGGAACTGAATATTTAATTTCAAACTCAGTAATTAAATATTTTTTCTTTTTGATATGTTCAATATGTCTCGTTGACAAAGAATGTTCACAAAACATATTTGATCAACAAGCTATAGTCTTAGTATCCATTAATGATAACAGTATGAAAATACCCGTATGACTGAAAAAAATCTGAATTCTAAAAAAAGTGGTACTAATGAGTGTGGATACTTAAGCAAATAAATAAAACAAATAAGTAAACCCTGTCGTTTTATCTTTGTGTCCAGATATTCGTCCAGTAGACTACCTTGTATGTTTTAAAAAATTTGTGTTTAGAAAAATCTGAGCATCGTTTTCGATGAAAATCTGTCAATGAAGACACAGATTTACAGGCTACAGACCAAATGTAAGAACTGTTCTACTTTAATGAACATATTCAGAGGGTGATGAAAAACCAAATTCTCGCTTTTTTCCTGCGTGGGTTTTTTATAGAAAAGTCAACAAACTATAAGAAAACTTCGGACACTGACGTAGGCCTATACTTCATCACTAGATAAGTGCATCAGCGCTTGAGAATTGAAATAAATTTTCTATTTAACTGCATAATTAACGATTGGAGGTGGCTATAAAATAATCCGCATCGGTAAGATGTTAAATGCGTGAGATGATTTTACATGTTGTTACAGGCTATGGCAATCACCTCGCGACCAAAAAGGGCAAAACAAAGTGCTTCATCGGGACAATTCCTTCTCATCTCTCGTGTATCGTGCCAAGAATAACGCAAAATAATATAAATGCGATTCCAAAGATCTGGTCAGATCTTATCTGGACGCGATAGAGAAGATGAGAGAAATAAAAATTAAGGTTTCAAATATATTATGGAAATATTGAGATAAAAATAACCAACATATCTGAGGTGAATAGTGATTACTAAATCCTCACAATAAATACATTTATTCAACAATAAACAAGCTGACAAGAAACATGCCGTAATTTCTTAGCCTGACAAAGAGTATTCACTGCTCAGATGCTCTTCCTACATGTTTTAAAACATTCTTTTATTTTTTTCTACATTAGTGAAAAAATGTTAAATGCCATGCTGCCTTTCTCTCTCTTATTTCAAAGAAATTCAGTTGAAGAAACAAATCTGTGAAACAATTTAATATAATACTTTACTTATTTCTATTTAAGTAACATCTAATAGCAACGGAATAAGTAACCTAAATCACAAGCATTTTCTATTCAGGAATATAATAAAGGTTCTAAACATACACATATTCAATGGACTGTGACATGATTGCATTGTAAACGAGAAAAGACCTTAGGCCAGGATGTAGGTAAACTGTTCTAATAAATGATCTAATCTTTCCCAGTGAATCTTGGTGGTCCAAAAAACTTCTCCCTTACAAATCTTTCATGTGTAAATGGTTCTCTTAAGTTTGCCTTGAGTGTTGTGGAACACTGGAAATATCCCAATTAGAAAAAAATTGCCCAGGACTGTAGCTATTCAATGCAAGCACAACACACCATTTAGTTTGGCCAAATTTGTCTAAGAATCAGGAAAGGTCTGTTTCATGAATTTGGTAGAAATTTGCTGTCGGTTAGATGCAATTCTTTATTTATCTATCCAACTTTTTTCCACATAAAATGTAATTAAATGACATTCCTGAAACAACAGACATTACCGACAACAAGGCATCAGCTTTTAAAGCAAAGAAAATTGATCGGTCAGTTCTAAGCTGGAGCCAGATGTAACCAACAGGCTGCTAAAGAAGCGTCACTATTTTAAGTCAATTAGGCGCTACTGCAGTGAGATGCTGTTTTTTTCATTACAACTAATTCAGTTTAATTAAAACTGCTATATCTATATGACATTCATTTTTTGCACACAGTGACAATTTTGCCCACATTAATATGGCTGTAGTTCAAGGGTTTATTTAGTTTTCATTGACATATGGAAGCTTTTACCCAAACGTTTTGCTATTCAAATATATTCCAAAACACAAATCTTAACAAACCAATTAAATAGCACAGTAACAGTACTTTAGGGATACTTTAACATTTCTATAAGACCAGCTGATATAAAAATGTGGGCTAAAATAAAATGTGACATATACAATTAATAATTAAATCAAGGATAATCCTGTTTTGCCTTAACCTTAGGAATGTTGCTCTATTTGGAGCATGTGCTGTCCAACATTAAGTCTCAGAGGCAAGATGAAAGTTTATCAATAATTATGTTCCATTTGGTGCATGTCATTCTTTGATGTTGTTTTAATATTAAATACATCATGTCATACTGTAACTATAGTATTTGTTTTGTAAAACAAAATATGCTAAAGTGTTAAATTAATGAATTCCCACCACATTACACTGAAATATCTGAAAATGTCATCCCTGCCTGCAACTTGAGCATCTGTCCATCAGTTAAATGATATACATTGGATTTGATTGACTATTTTTACCAATAATCAGATAAGCAGAGAGTTAACAGTGTTTTTTATGATTATTGTATATGTTAAAGGTATATGATAAAAGTTTTGCATTATTTCTTCAGCTATGTTTGTAAAAACGTATTTGTGATAATATAGTGGCATCAATTTTCTATATTATATGGTGAAATGCTTATTCTTTAATCAAATGTCTTGATGAATCCAGACAGAGCTTGAGCTAATAGGGAAAAACATGAACAAGAGCAGGGGGAAATGTTACATATCCATGTGCACAAACATTACAGACATAACATTTCAGAGAACACAGCAAATAACATAAACATAAAAATAAGCAAATTATGCACCCATGATATTTTTGACCTGTATCTTGAATCTGTCTGTTCAGTTGGGCCTCACAGCTATGACATAAAAGTACTGATATACAGTACATGGCCAACATTCCATGAATAAAATCAATACACTGATAAAAATTTGAAAGTTTTCAACCGGTGCACAACCCACAACTAAACCAAGATGAACTATGTGGACGGTATACCTTTGTCATTTACTTCTTGGTATGGTGATATTTGGGTCAGGAAACTCAAACAAAAAAGAGCTTCTGAACAGATATGGGTCATATTATTCTTATTTTGCATATGATCAAAAGATGTGCTGTTTCTCATTCATAATATTTATTCACTCATTTACTCGTTTATTCAGCGTCCTGTAGTTCGGACTATACCATAAACCCCAAAATCTTATCGTATAATATTTTTCTTATATCTGTAGGTTATGATTCATTCATCTAGAAATGTTTTAACTTAATCTGATATGATGTTGAAATGTCATAGTTATAGCATGTTAAATAGATACTGCATAATTCCTGGCCAGTAAGGGGCTAGTTAACCTTTAAACCCACAGAACACTGTTGCAAAATCAAACAGTATCCACCGTTTTCTTCTTCTTACTTTGTTCGGCCATGACAAACCTTCAAGTGATCAGGAGGAAAAAGTAGCACAAAACAGAGCCTTCTGTGTTTATAGAGGGGGAGCTTTGAAGCAAAGCCCTGCTGGTCACATGATCCCATGAGAGACGGATCTGCTCCTGCAAAGTTACAAGGGCCATGTTTCCATGAGACTTTTAATTCCTCTTTAATTCGGAATTAAAGTTCATTCCACTTTAAACAGATGAAAAATGACCATGTAAACACTTAGTTATTATTTATTATGACCAAATGGTACGCCAGCAAGTTAAACTTGCTAAGTTTTACTAGTAGCCCCTAAACTTATGACGTATGTTATCTGTATAAGTGAAGTCCGTGTTACATAATGTCATGTTAAAATAAGTGCATTACTATAAGAAAAAAGTCACAAATCTTTTGTGAACGCAGTTAATTTTGTAACGCAATTTACGTTGTATTTTGGTGAAGATCAGGAAGTGAGGAATGTGCTGATAATGTCGCTGGGTGTTCTAAACGGAGGAACTTAAGTGATGAAGGGTGTTCCCTGAGCAGGGTGAGCTTGAAGTACACTGTGGATCAGAACCCAGCTCAAATCTCTTCAGGTGAATGTGTAAGAAACAAAGCGGATTTTAACTTCTGGTAGACATTTGTACGTACAGCACGTCACTTCTGCCATCCAACCAGTCAGAATCCTTTCAAACCCTGGCTTTAAAGTGGAATTAAGGAAACACGCTGTCCATGTAAACCTTCATTCGGAATTAAAATTTCAATGTAAAACCGAAGAAGATGTTTAAATTCCGAAATTAATTCGGAATTAAAAATCTGAATTAAAAAACATCATGTAACTGTAGACAATGTCTGGTTTCTGAAGAGGGCAGCCCCAACAAGCATCGACATAAGTCAATCACTGTATATTAACCCCTGAGATCAGCCATTAATACTCACTTAGGCTAATATTTGGGTCAAAAGTTACACGTATCCTTTTAATATTTTGTTTCTAAAGACAATTTCTGGAGTTTTTATTTAACAGTTTATAACAAACTTACATTCTGAATCAGCCTAATGAGCAATATCCAAGGAATTCAAGCAAGTTTTACAAACATTTCATGAGTAGAAGACAAACAAATGTCTGGGTCTTTCTCCTGTTTTTCTTCTCACCTTCAGGTCTTTACTTTTACACTTGGTGGGTGTAAGTTGGTTTTTTGGAGATGCAGAATGTGACATTTGATGTGGCTGTGGGCTCAATGTTTTCTTCCCCTATGGCAGGTCTGGCTTACTGCTGGCGTTGGTACACTGGATCCTTGTGACTGACCACAATGACATCCTGATCTGTGTCCTTCCTCTATACAAAAATGTTTGGAATATCACCTTGTCTTTTCATTCTTATGTCTTTTTTCCAAAATCAGACTGGATGCAGGCCATGTTTATCATGTCGTGGCTTACTCTAAAGCGGCTGTGTTAGCCTTGTTTTTAGGTTAAACTGGATCATGCAGCTATAGCTTACTGAGCAGTAAGTAATGTGGATACCACAGTACTCTCAGCATTCATTATATATTCATATATTCATTTTCAGCTCTGATTTGAAAACCTTGATTAACATCAACACTGCTGATGTGTAGTCTCTAAATACACTCACTGAACACTAAATGTGACATGGATTCCCCACATTATGTCATAACTAACTCAGTGGTACCATGTCAGCAATGTAATGTAGCTTCAAGCTGATATTAGATTCATAGCCATTCATAACATTACTAATTGTAACGCCTGCACAGGGACAAAGTCTTTACAAGAAATGTGCAGCCAAATATCAACATTATCAATTTTCAGAGAATGATTAATTAAGGAACTATTTTAAAAGCTTCTGCAAACTGGTGATACTGACAATTGATGCAGCTCTGCAAAGACTTTTCAGTGACCTATCATTCACCTGAGGTGGCAACTGGGGTGTCCAATCAGATTTCAGACCAAGTAACCAACTGTACCATTACCTGATTTGGTGTATTTGGTGTATCAGCAAAAGTTGCATCAGCTATGTAGTAGCATGTTGTCATATCAGTGCAACATCGTCCTTGAATACTGAGAAGAATATGACACAGAAACAAATGGCATGAATGGCAGTAATCCAACTGTTCTGTTCTCTCTTCTTGGTGTGTAGCTTTAAACAATGTGATATCCACAGTATATTTAAACATGATCCTGTTAATGATGTTATTGCATGCAAGGTGATGGTTCTTTTGACCAATCAATGGCTTGTAGTGCGTCAAGTTCCACCCTCCTGGATAGGATCAGTACGATTCAGTAATCAATGTATGCACATAGAAGCTACACAAACATCGTAAACATTTTTGTTTAAAATTATGTGGTTACCTTCTGGGTCAAAACACGTGATATCAAAGCTCCGCATAACAAGCCTGTTATTCAAGCAACAGCACCACAAGCTAAAAACAAAAACAAAACCGAGTTAAACAGAGGAAATAAATGATTTACTCGATTTGTATGCCAAATGGCAGTGGACTAAAACATGAGGATGAGGCAAAGCGAGGCATACAAAGTGTAGGGTTGCTTTTGAGTCACAGACAACTGGAAATATGGCAAAGGAACATAGAGAAAGCACAAGCAGAGTACAATTCTGCACTATTTATACAATAAAAAGAAAATCATTATTTTAGTAAACAAAATGCAAGAACACAATCAAGTAAATTACTTAGAATAGAATAGAAATTATGAACAGTTACAAACTGCTTATGTGAAGGTACAAGAAACATATTCACACATATGAACACACTCAGCATATTACTGTAGTTGTGCTCATGTGACTGTGACTGTATCTGCATTGCCAACAGAAAATCAGTATGCCGACATAACACTCTACTTTTCAGCTGGACAGTAGAGCAAATGTACCTGGCTGCAACCAAGCTGTCGCTGTCAGAAAACATACTGACTCAACATTTGTGATCTTGGAGGTGTCTGAAAATGTTTGATTTAATGGGGCTTGCTGCATTTTCCTTTAATTGCTTTGCAGTTAGTTAGATTGAGTTATATGATATGGATTTTTGTTTCATTTCTGGGTTTTCTTATGGTTTGGTAAAATTTTGTTTTCCAATCTATCACTTTGGCTTCATCCTTACAGCTGTAATAAAGCCTCCTGCTGTCATTTGCTATTGTTAATAGGAACACACATACTCAGAGGCAGCTAAATGAATTGTTGTCATGGAGACAGACTGCTATTTAATTGTTTTTTGTCACTCTGGCAGTGTGGTTCTGTAAATGGAAATGACAGTTTATTGGTAAGTCTAACACTTTGAGCCACATTGAAATATGCCTGAGAATCTGATGCATAGAAATCTTGTAAAGCGCCTAGAGAATGAAGCACTCTGACTTCGGTGTTCCTTTGATTTTCCTCTTTGGGTTTATGTTAATGCATCCACAATCATTCTATTTTATCCATGACATTTGATAGAGATACTCACAATAAGAATACTTCATATTGACACAAAATGTATATGGTCGATATACATGCCTCCACCATTATGCACCCCAATGATGTTGGTGTTGCTGTAAATTGTGTCCATATTTATGCCATGAATTGCGGCCAACTTTAGCAAATACCCCACTTACTCTCATAGCATATTACATGAGTTATTTTTTCTCATTATGAAAATCAACATGGGTGATGACAGCAAACGTTTTCTATTGTAAAGGATTGCATTTATAATTGAAAACATCTCTGCCTTATGTTTATCAAATGTATTGGATTTGAGGGCACTTCCAATTAATTTGTGTAGCAACATTATATAATCTATCAACCCAACATTAGCTGTAGGGTGAGCTTTTGGTCCGTTGTTCTCTTTTAACATTAAAGTGAATGGTGAAGCTGTGATGTTATTAAGGTTTGTTCATCAAGTAGCCCCACCTAAAAGAAATATTTAATTTTGATCACAAAATAAGCAAGACCCCCAAGATACTTGAACTCCTCCACACACTCCCCGACCAGTAGAGGAAATTGCACCCTTTTCTGGTTGAGGACCATGGTCTCGAATTTGGAGGTACTGATTCTCATCATCAGGTGGTGGAGAGAGAGCTGAGCAAAATAGCATAGCTCTCGATTTACTGGTCGATCTACCCCCACCTATGGTCACAAGCTCTGGGTAGACTGAAAGAATGAGAACGCGAATATGAGCGACCGAAATGAGTTTCCCTTGCAGGGTGGCCAGGCTCTCCCTTAGAGTATGGTTGAGAAGCTTGGTCACCCGGGAGGGGCTCGGAGTACAGCCGCTGCTCCTCTGCAGTGAGAGAAGTCAGATGAGGTGGCTCGGGCATCTGGTCAGGATGCATCCTGGACAACTCTCTGTTAGGGCTGGGCAATATGGCCTCAAATCAATATCATGATATATTGAGCAGTTCATCTCAAGAACGATAAATGGACGAGAACAGCACTATTGTGCACAATTTTTATTTGCCACCGATGTAATACCAGACTGATGTACGGGTCCACCGTGCCACTCTCTGTTCTGTATATGCTGGGAATCAGGGCCCGTATCCCTGAAAATTCTTAGCACTAAAAGTTGCTCAAAGCGGCCAATTTCTAAGTAAATTCTTAGAATCATGACGTTTTCTTAGAGTTTTCCTTAAAAGTTAAAGGCAGATCTTAGTAAAGATAAAAGCTATTGTTGAAGAGTCCTAGCCCATAAAAGAGCTCCTAAGGGAAGATCTGCTAAGAGCAGTCAAGAGGACTTTTAAGCTGCTTAGGAGTTCCCTCAGCAGAGGACAAAATGCTGACTAAAGACAGAGGAGAAATGCTCTCAAGACACTGGATGACAATGAATTAAAAAAATGCTACAAATTGGATCATGCTGGTAACATGTTTGTGGTTGAGCTCATTAAAGGCAAGGCAAGGCAAAGCAAGTTTATTTGTATAGCACATTTTCAGGTACAAGACAATTCAAAGTGCTTTACATA
>JBBBVT010000014.1:12356593-12401074 GCA_037177035.1 Craterocephalus eyresii
TAGTGATCCGGAGTCAAATTATGAAAGTTAAACCCCTTAGCGAAGAAAAAGCGTCACACAAAAGCTAAAAAAAAAATCGCCGCTATCGCTAACTAAGCTAGCCGGACGTGAAATCGGGTATAGTCCCTTTAATGTATTAAATTACAACTGCTCATCAGGCCTTGATTGAAGGGTGATTACAATCATTACATAGTAATGGTAACAGTTCAGCTTTGACCTTTAGACTGATGTGGATCAAAAACGTTCAATATTTAAAAAAGAAAAGGAAAGATATGCAATTGAATGGCAAAATTAATGTTAATTTTATAGAAAAACAGTGTTATAGAGGAAAACAATTCTCATTAAGTTAGTGATTTGCTTTCAAACTCTAACTACACTCATTAGGGGTAGAAAAGCTATAATATTGTTGGAAAGTATATATTTGGGACACTACATTTTACATAAAGTTTGCATGCTCACTAGAGCCACAGCTGTAATGCAGTAAGGTTAGATGTGTTGTTAAACTACCCTCTGTTGCAAACAGATGCTGTGTGACTGAAATGCAGAGTAGGCCACCTCAACATGTGCTGTGGAAATAGATGGTGCATTACAGTACCTCAGCCAGACTAAGGGTGGCAGCACAGGCCCTGTAACAAAAGAGTTGGCTATCTGATCACCAGAGAGCGCCTTAAATCTGACCATAAACCATTAAAAACTGGGATCCACATTGAAGAGGACCAGTCACTTCAGAGACTTTGACAAAAGATTAAGGAGAGGCAAGACAATTCAAAGTGCTTTACATAAACCATTTAAAGGATTACAGATGGTGCAAAGACAGCCTAATTCTTTTAATGTCAAAGTAGTAAAACACATCAACAAAAAGCAAAAGTCACAATAAAATCAAAAAATATTTTTTTTTATAGTTAATTTAATTTAATCTGTTAAAAGCAAGATCAGTTAAAATTACCATGCAGATGTCATGCATAGCTGCATGAGAGCAGAAATGTTTTTAACCTGGATTTAAGTGTCTGTGTTTGATTTAATCTCCGCAGTTTCTTCCACTCGTTTGCAGCACAACAGCTAAAGGCTGCTTCTCCATGTTTGGTTTGGACTCTGGACTCTGGACCAGCTGACATGATGTAAATCTTTGGATCTGAGAGCACTCACAGGTTTATATTCTTTGAACATATCACAGATGTGTTCTGGGCCAAAAGCTTTCTGGAATTTATTAACAACCAGAAGAATTTTAAAATCTTTTCTGTGACTGACAGGAGGCCAGTGTAAAGACTTTCAAACTCACCCTTAGATTTTTAAATGTTCAGATTTCTAAATCCTGGTGAACAATTCTGTTTGCAGTGTTTTGGATGACCTACACGTGTTTAACTTAATCTACTTAATTCACTGATCATATAATTAGCTCAAACCTCTACTGCAATATATTAAATTAATTGTTCTTATTTTTAATGGGATTTTGACTATTGCCACTTTCTCTCCGTAAGGAACGCTACATGCTCAATAACAATATACCTTGAGAAATGGACACAGGGCACAACATGCTGGAAGGGTCACTGCAGATGAATGTGCATCACCGCATTACTTTCGCAGAGCTTTAAGCCCGCTCAGTGCAGAATGACATCACTCAAGTAAGACTAGTGAAGCAGAATCGGAGCCTGCAAGGCTATTCAAATTAATTAACAAATGACCTTAGATTAAAGGGGAGTCAGAGATCAGACATTGAAGACATTTATCAATTCAATATGCATGGATACTCTCATGATTCTTTTATATGTCTTGTCTGTGCTATAACCCCACACTCTCACAAAGACACCAATAAGATGTGCTGTATTATGCATAAGTTCATATAAAAATGGCAATTGGGTGTTGTACCTGTATCTTGCAACCATTTCTGTGAGGGGGCAGGTTTTATCAAAATGTCTTTCAGTTTAAAAACATCACCTCTTAGTTGCTACTATTCTTCAACAACTGAGTTGTAAGGATTCCTGTCGCAGTGCTGTCTAATATTGTGTGAAATAAGCTACAGCCACAATGGCATTTTCTTTTCTTTTAAGAACAGACTATATCTGAACCATCTAAGAGGGACAGGTCAATTTCTAGGTTTTTTAATACAGTCCAGTGGACAAGAGATAAATCCCTGCTAGGCAACAAAAGGCAGATCAATAAAGAAAGCATGTAAACAAACCACATTGTAAATGAAGTTGAGATGGATGGAGAGTGGAGCAGTGAGGGTAACCAACAGTACCTCAAATAAAGTGCATTGCCAGGGACTGAAAGGAGAATAAAGGGCAGAAAGCCAGAGGAACCTTCAGGGTTGGAGTGCAAATGAGGAGAGGAAGATGTACAGCCATGAAGTGGAGAGAGAAACAGAGAAAGAGGCAAAGCGCATGTGAGGGGATGGGGGAAGCGAGAACTTGAGGGAGAGAGGGAAAAAACAGTAGTGTAAAGGTGATTTATGGTAGTTGTATAATTTTCTACAACGCTGCTCCCCCATTGCCATGGCTCACCTTACCTCTTCCATATTCCACCCTCCCACTAGGGTGTGCTCCTCCTCACCATCACACCAAGGAACAGTCCCTGGCCACACCAGCCAGTGATTAAGATTCTGCAGTGATGCGACTGCAGCACTTCGCAAATGGAAGACTGGACATAATTTCCCTAAAATGCTGTTTTTTATCACCTATTTCCCCTTCATCAGCTTGCCGCACACGATTGATAGCTGATGGCACCTCTGACAACTTAACGTTTTTATGGCTAGATTTATGGGCTATCTGCTCCTCTCCTTTTACAGCTCAAACTCTGTAAAAATGCTTATTTCTCAGATAAGGATAGGGAGGGTGTGTGTGGCTGTGTATGGAATGGTATCACACCCAGCTAAATGTATGTACGAGAGAGAAACGCTCAACTCACTGCATTGCAGTCAAGATCTGTGCAGGGCTTCTGGGACTTCATGGCTATACTGAGACTGAAATTACCTCTGCGTAGCACAATGGATTAGATATTATTTCTCACTTTTTAAACATTACATCTACAACTTACATCTTTCTTAGTTTCGACCATACACTTTAATACAAAGTTATAGCTTTTCTGTGCAATGTAGTCATACAGACTCTTCAGTCCTGCTTACACTCTGCACCTGACCATTTCATGTCTTTTATCTGAAGCTGGAGGTGACATTTCAAGCTGGGGAGGATTAACAGTTAAAAATTTAGTGGAGTTAAGTTAGTTGGGCTTCAATGGCTATTGACACCTGATCACCTGAGCACAGCAGCCTTCTTGAGATAATACTTGCATGTGAATGCACTCTAAAGCAAGGAAGAGGTTGAAAGCGGTAAGGTGTAGTGGAAGTGTGGCCACTGCTGGTTTCCCACCCACACAGGTCAGATTTATAGATTTATACAGTATGGACTCCCAGGCAGCCTTATCCTCTGCCTTACTGATGAGCCTGGCAGATCACAGACAGATGCCCCAGGGGACTGGACTATGACAGAGTGTGGGGGAGGGGATCAAGAAAGAGAAAGATGCAAAGAGAAGAGAGGCAAGGCACAGAGAGAGAGCCAGTTTGATGAGATCATGATTCATTGACACCCAGGAGGACACAACCTGGAATGGGGTAATACCACACATGTTTTAACTGGGCTGGCCCATAATTCATTAGGGTTACCAAGGCTACAAGGAGCACCTTAAACGATAGGCCCTAGAAATCATCCCTGCATCTTGTTAGATGTAGCCTATATAGAGAGAGCATTTATATTCACAGTTGCAATGCTTTCCTTCTGTTGAAACCAGCACATATGATGTCTGTATATTTACATATCAGGTCATGGGATGCTATGCATTTTCAACACCATTTTTCTTGGTAAGGTGTCTGCATACAATTGTCAGTAGAGGTTTTATGAGATGAAATGTGTATATGGAAAGAGAAGTGCTTCAGTGTGTGAAATACAGCCATCTTCCCCATACAATAAATTCAGTGTAGTACCAACATATAACAGAGTCAAAAAACTAACACTATAAGAAATTAGGTAAACGTAATTTATTTACAATTAGAAAGTGCTGCAAACATAGATACATATCAATGGAAATTAACTAGTAAAATAATTGCACACTCAAGATTTAAGAAAAGGAATAAGAAAAAATATTATCATTATTATTATTACAAGCACAGTTTATGTTTTCAGTGGTGATCCATTTGGCCTGGCTTAATAAGGAATGCAGCAGAAGTAGACAACTACAAAGTGTAGTTGATATCAATACTATAGTTTGGTCATTTGTTTTTCAAAAGTCAAGTGAATATTATTCAACAAATTTCTGTGATGAATAAAGTAATGTAAAAATTTTCTCTTGGGTCATAAAACAGTCTTCAATTTTCAGTAATGAGTTTAAATTTTGTATTTATTCCCTGTAACCTCTGTTGTTTTCTCAATCCTAAATTGTATATGGGTTCAGTAAAAAGGTATACTTTCAGCATGACTTTGGATACAAAGCTCATGAAGTTTCAATTAAATTTGGGACTTGTGCTTCCAGCTGAGTCTGATTCCACATTTCTAAAAAACAATGATACTTAAGCACACTATTACATGTTCTTCAGCCCCTGGGAATCTCTGTGTAACTAAACTGCATTGATGCTCATCATTAACACAACCTAGGTTTGTTGTTGTTGCATAGAGAACTCATGTGATGTACTGAGACATATGTAGAACTACCTGTAGCATCATGACGTCTGTCAAGAAAGAACTCTTTTATCATCTAAATGCAATTTAACAGAAGCCTATCAATCATATAATGTAAAACATGATCTCTTCTAAAAGGCCACAAACTGGGTTATCTATTGAAAAATGGTCTCTTCCTGATTAAGCAATCACATTGCAAGCATGCACTGCCCAGTTTTCATAAATCACTTTAAACATGGATGGCATTTGATTAGAACCCACTAGCAATGAGCAACAGTGTGTGTATGAAGTGCATGTGGACAAGCATGTGCGTGTTTCGTCTAACATTTTCCATGGTCTGATCTTTAGGATGTTCCTCATTAGTGTGAATATTAATGCAACCAGAAAGGGGGAAGAGGGTAAGAAAAATGTAAAAGGAATTTGGAAGAGCTTTTTAAAAGGGCCATTTCATCAGAATCGTTATTTTTTTGCGGTTCTCTAAAGGCTCGTAACTGGCGGTCTATGAAGAGAGACATACCGCAGTGGGGCTTAATTTAAAACCAGAAAGGTCATTGCACCAGGAAAGGTCCTCAGCTCAGCCAAAAATATAAAATGAGGGTGAGAAAAAGAAAGCAGTGGGGGAGGAAGAGTGGGCCAAGAAAGGGAGCAAAATGAAAGGAGATCAGAGGATGCCGATTGGAAGGGGAGGATCCAGGCAGGAGGAAACACGCTCAAGTAATTTGGAAAGACAGTGTTATGGAAGGGAGTACAAAAATGGAAAAATACAGAGGAAAGAGGAAAACACAGAGAATAATTAACTGAGCTGCAACTGAACTGGAACCAGCTTTTTGTTTATTTTAATGGTGTTTTTGCAAGTAATTTGTTATAATGGTGTACAGTTCTGGGGTAGGGAGGGTGGCTGTATTCACACACAGTAAAGGATTGCCAATCTGTCCAACAATCTGTGTTGGCAGAATCACAATCCTCCCAAAGCCATTGCTGAATTAGGCTCCCCGCGCTTGGTTTTTGACCAGAGTACTAATGGTCAGATGGGAAATTAGTTTTGCCGTATGCAAGTCAGCACAAAATAGGTGCAACTTTGAAAACTGTATTTTTCTCTAGATCACTCTTAGAAATGTCATGTATTAGATTTGGCCTTGTTAACAAAGATAAACTCTCCCATCCCCAAGTCTACGGAGTATTCCATAAAACTTCCATCCAGGTCTTCAATCACTTCTTTATCTATCAGCTACCTTTAATCGTCCGCTGGGTTTTTGACTGCACCACATTACATAAAAGCACACAGGAGCCTCATGGCAGCAGCACGACACCCTCTGATGTAAAGCCTCACAGTTTGCACAGATAAGACAAGTTCAATTTTAATGTTGCTAACACACCAAGACCCACCAGGCTCACTTGTAAAATAGAATGCCCCCTTCGCTTGTAAACGTAGCAGCCCAAGAGGAAGAAAGAGATGGGGGTTGCCAGCTGAGGTGGGGCTGAATTAAAAGGAAAAAAGGTATTCCACTTGCCCAACTCCGGCAATCCATTCAATGGATCAATTTTTCCACAAACTGGGTTGTCAAATTGGTGGATCAAATTCAGAATCCATTCCCTATCTCTTTTAAAAACTAATACCCACTTTCAATCACAGGTGCTGTAAAGCATATCTTGTAAAAGGTCATACTGTGACCTCTGAGTTCTCTAAATTGGATGCTGCTTGGCCCACTTTAATTTGAAATACCACACAGCCTGATATAAAAGTGGCCGGTACACAATCACATGACCAGTGGGACCTGCATGCAGCCCAGCAGTTGGTGTTCATTTTGATGTGAAGTGTCACAGCACAGAGATTTTAACAAGATATTGGTTGTGTTTGTTGAGGGAGAGCCGAACCCAAACATAAACTGCAGCATGAGGGCCCAAAAAAATTATTCTGGGGAAGGTGTATCTATGTGTGCATGCCATAGACAGCATACCGGGAAATGGTGGAGCATCTCTCTGCAGCCAGCCAAGAGAACTGATCAGATGGACGATCAAACACTAATCATTCCCTCACGGCCCATACCGAGTAAAGCTGTCATTAATTTTGCGGAATTACATCAAATCTGAGACATTCTTTATGTGGCCCACGGCCTGTAGACAGTTATACGACAGGGACTGCTGCGCTAAGCAGATGGGGCAGCTTGGCCGTGCATACTAAATACCTCCGTCCCCCCTTCCTCTATCTCTGCCCTCCCAACACTCTGTCCTCCTTGCAGGCACTCTGCTTCTCCTCCTTCTTTCTTTGTTTTCTACCCTTCTAATGCCTTTCCTTGACTATATGGTCACGCACACCCACTGACTGCATCGCTTACCTCAGGGTAATTGTCAGTATTCAAATCCAAATTGCTCATTTTTCTTTTAATAATACCTTTTGAAAAAATATCAGCAACTTACTTTCTAGGAGTTTTATTCCAACACAAAACACATCACAAATTAATTTAGTGTGATGAGAAAATAAATTGTTTACTGGCATAAATCTTTATGTTCCTCTCCTGGACGTTGATAACTCAAACAGTTTACATGCTTATACACAACAGAAGGTCATAAACCCATTTAAGGTTTCCTTGGCAACTGATTACTGCTGAAGGCAAGTTGCAATTTATGACTAGTGACACATACCTGCCATTCCCTTAGAATGAGGCATGTGGTACACTATATTCAGACAAACCACCGCTGGCAATAAAACTGCAGTAGCACTCAGGGGCTATACCATTTTCTTATGTTGAGAGGAATTCTGAGCCAAGCTGCTAGAAATCAGCAGATGACAGGGATTATATTTGTGTAGAGTAGTTCTAAAACCGATAAATAAACAACATGCTGAAGGGTTTGTGCCAGAACAGTTTATGGTGTTTTTCTTTTTTGCCCCACCAAACCACAAAAAGGTATAAAGAAAGAACACACATGCACACACTCCCTCTCTCTCTCTCTCACTCACACACACACACACGCACACACACACACACACACACACAAAGAGTTCTCTTCATCTATCTATCTATCTCTCTATCTATCTATATATATATATAAATATATATATACATATAAATAGTAATAATTGGATATATATTTATGTATATATGTGTGTAAGTTGTAAGGGTGGAGGCAGGTAGGTTTATAGTAGATCAAGTCATTTCATCGACAATCCACTTTAAGTCCAGTCACTTTTAAAACAAAGCTTATATACTTATATAATATTCTCCTAAATAAAATTACAACAACCCAGTAAAAAATTGCCAAAAGAAAAACAAGGCTAGTGAGAGTATTATGATATATCATAGTCTGAATCTTGTTGAAACTTTACAGTTAGAACAAAGGAAGCGGTCAACCTCTAAAATGTATTTCCTGATACTCTGTTCTATAACATACTTAAGTTGTAAACAATGGTTACTGTATAACAAACACTCATTGTAGAACAACAGATTTAATTATCTGACTGCAATGACTGGAAAAGAGACACTACTTTCATCACCACGTTGCTCACAAAAGCTCAGCACACTATTAATCCAGTTAAACACAATTTATAGGGTCTCAACATCGACTGTCCTTCGGCATAAAATTACATGAAGCATCCTTATAGCGTCGTCAAGAGACTAAATTAGCCAAACTGGGCTCACTAATTGGGGGAAGAGTAAAGTACTTTGTGGCTGAATTGGCTCATCAATGAGTAGAAATAAATGACCAAGCAAATGGAAATATGATCTCATCAATAACTGTAATATACGATTGATATTTATTTAAAATGCAAAACCTTTCATTTTGACAGTCTAGTTTAAATATTCATTCTGCTATATGGATCCCCGCTTTTCCTTGAAAGCAGTAGGCCAATTTTTCTGTCTTAATAATAGCTTTTTCTCATACCTTGAATTCAAATTCATTCAGACACAATTTGTGCATACATAGTTTATCTATAATTTCATAACTACCGTGGTACAAGACAAACAATTCATGAAGTTACAATGACAGTAAACCTCATTACTGTATTTTCACTTTTGGGGCATTGCTTATTAACCCAGTCTTCCACTTTTCAGTTCTCTGCAATATCTAAAAATGATCTATTAATAATAATATAATGTAATAAATGTAAAGCAGAAGAGAATTTTGAAAATGTGTTTATTTTCAGGAATCCTGCATTTCTTAACCCTTCTTACAACAAAGTAAAAGACAAAAATATGGTAAATTTAGGCGAGGTAGTGTGGAATAGGAAAGTCTGAGGAACCTTGAGAGTATAAGCACTGTTTCCGGTTTGAAAGAAATGGCCTACATGTGAATTGTTTGCAATTCCATACATGGTGTACTGCCATCTGCTGTCCAGCATCATGACACTATCATGTCCAAAACTGAAAAGTGCACGGAGTAAGATGTCAGCCAGTTGCCAAAATATGCCAAAAGGCACATAATTTGAATAATTCGACTTTTAACTAATTGTCAGTATTTTTAGCATTGTGATTTATCGTATTCAAGACTGTGCATGACTGTGTCATCATGTTGTATTTACTTATAGCCTATCTTCATTCTTGTTAGCATATGTTACAATTTATCTTGCTATTTTGCAGCTTGTTTGTGGTTTTGGCGTTTTATTTTCTTTTTTGTTTTTATTTGTTATTATTTAAAGTTAATATGCATGTTAGTTATTGCATCTGGTTATCAGGACTCATCGCGAACAAAACATACCCATTTTCATTGGCGGACTTGTTGGTCGACAAACTCTCTACTTGGGATGCAAAAAACAACGGTAGACGATGAGAAGCGTCACGTTGCATTCAGGCCAGTTCACGTTTATCCTGGGGATTGTAGTTCTACGCCTGACATTGTGCAACAGTTCCAGTCAGATTGTGAACACCAGCTCCCATAATTCCGTGGTGGAAGAGAAGCTGTCATGCTCGTGTTTTGCTTTGGTTTTTTTGTTATCGTTTCGGGTTACTGGAGGAGCGAAGCCCGAGAAGAAAAGCACGGCTGTGCTGGTTCCGCTTACACACACTTTTCTTGCAGACTGTAACCCACTGTTTCCCAAACATAGAGGTATAGACTGTTTGCAAAGAGTGAGCTTTAAAGGTAAGCTAGACTTAAATAACGAGTTGAGTTGATGTGCGCAATGTCTTTTTCCCTTTTCCTTTCACCCTCGTGATAATATGGTTAACAGGAAAACTATGATTAACCCATATATCTGAAGTCTATCTGCTGTTATTATTACACGTTTGATCTTGAGGTTGCGTCGACATGCATAACAGTGTTTCCTCGACATGTGCTGCTGTTTGGGCCTCAAGCCCTGCGCTGTGAAATATGAACCTTCAGAAAGCTGGTGTAAAGGCCTTTGCCTGTGATTTTCGGCCATGAAGTTGAAATACATTCCTTACATTTTTTTTTCTTTCCATATAAGTTTGGGTGCTTTACTAACATAAAAACTCCTGTAATTAAGATTGATCATATAGTATCTTTACCACCACCATAAATATAGTTGTGTGAAAGTCACACTTAATCCGTTATTGCAGCATATATTTTGGCACATAGGATCTACAGCCTATTGGAGGCCATGTGACAGAACTAAATTAATAATGCTTCCTGCAAACAAGCAGCTGCAACAAGGAATTCCAAAATTCATGGCAAGTGTGTATGCCTGTGGAATCTGAGCCTCAAACGCCTCTTCTTGCAGGCATACACGTGATGGAAGTACAATAGCAAATACTTTTCACGCTGACCAAAATAGCTACAGTAACAAAACTCTTATATGTCATGTTGCTCAAAGCTCCTCCTGTCACCTGGTTTTAGCTCTGGTGTCCTTTCTTCAAGTTTGCATCCAGTCAGGCTATCTTTTTACACTGAATAAATATTCAGACTCCTGGCTTGCTCATGTTTGCTCACCAGCTGTCACCTCTCACCTAATTTCACCATCAGCTCATCTAACCAAATGTGTCACCCTTAAACTTGTAGTAACTAATCTGAAACTGTTTGATTTTCTTCTTTTTTTCTTCTTATGTGCAGCATCGCCTGCTTTTGTTTTGTGTTGCCATGGACGAGGCTCGACGGGTGGAGTTTAGAAACGTGGGCTGCAGTTACTTCCCTCAGAGCAGAGTCGATTGTCACTACACACTAAGCTCACAGCACAAATGGGCTAGCAGTGATTGGATTGGGCTCTTCAAGGTGAATTAACCTTTACATCTGTCGCAAAAATGAAGTGAATGTATGTATATCTAACTGAAAAATTACAGTCTGTGTGCATGTTTTCTTCCTCAGGTGGGATGGTCGTCAATAAAGGACTATGAAACCTTTGTTTGGGCCCTGACCCCAGCTGACTATCAAGAGGGTGCAGATGTCAACTGCTGTGTGCATTTCCAGGGTACCCATTGTCCTTACTGTAAAATATAAAATAAATTATATGTATATATAAATTATATTATATAAATTCTTTGATTGTTTAACATAATATGTGGGATACAGACAGTTGATAGTGGTGTATACAAAAATCTGACAGCTAGTGAGCTGGGGGAAAGTTCTTGTTTATTTCTGTCTTAAATATTGCTTTCACATATGTGGAAGAAAAATTCTATGCAGCAGACAAATATCCTCCTTTACTTTGTCTCTCAACACAGACTGTCTCTGTCATGGTTTGAATTAATTTCATTTAGTAAGCAGGGGGGTTTATAATGAGGATGACAAACACAAAGGCTCAAAGACTGCTCTGCTGACTCCACTACTCACTGGAGCATACAGTGTTCATGTTGTCGTGTGTGTCTATAAGAGCAATTCTCTGTGAGGGACATGTGTGCAACAGGTGCAACACTGACTTAAGGCAGTGATTTATTGGTAACTTCAGCTAACTGTCAATGCAATTCCTAGGAAGAAGAACAGATGAAAAAAGTCCAAATAATCTGTTGGGTGCTCCTCAACAGTGATGTGTGAAGAAGAAGATTGTATTTGGCTTAGAACATGTTATGCTATTTTTCAATACCATTTTCTTGCCCTTTAAATGTAGCTTCAATGAGAAATTGAAAGGAGATTACTAAACAAAAAGCTATCAGCCGTGTAGTGAAAATATGATCCTAAGTCACGTTTTTTAAGTGGATGGGTGTGGCCAAATCGTCGCAGGCAGGATGCAAGAGGTTTAACATTATCTGTTCTAGTATTGTCTAAGAGTTTATCCAAATTAGACAGAGGATCAAGAGTTAGGAGATGAATATTTGGTTTGCCCCCTCAACATCCCCGCACAAACACACAGTTTATGAAGTTTAGTTGTATTGTACACCATTAAAAAAGCCTGATTAATCACTTTACCACAAGATATAACTTGTTAGGACTGTGTTGGTAACTCTAGCATGTACACAATATCAAAGCTGATCCTACAAGTGTTCAATTGGGTTGAGGTCAAGGATTACAGCTGGCCATTCCATCATCTCCACCCTGAAATTCTGGTGCTACTCTTTTATGATCTTTACCTTGATGGGGAATGATTGTCATTCTCAAGGATGAAGTTAGAATCTAGAAATACGGGATCTCTGTTGACTCTAGAATCCAATATGAACTTAATCCAATAAGCACCTAAAGTTCAAGTTAGTAACAACTTGGAGAAAATTGCATTAGAATGTCGGCACAGTTTTGCGGGGCATGATCCACACATTCTGCTGTGTTGTTCATCCTACAGAAATATGACTCTGCTCTCTCCATGTGTTTACTGAGTGCACAGAGTTTCTGAGTGCACTGCATCAAGTTAAACAAGCGCAGCCTGAAGTATACAGTGACGATATGCCTGGTCACCATTTATTTAGTATTCTGTTGGCTGGAGAACATTTTACAGTCACCTCATTCAGAAACCCAAAAGAGAGGAAAAATTATCCAAGAGCACAAGTTTTGAGAGCCCAGTGAAATGTGTCCGAGTGTGGGGAAAATAGATCAAGCTTGAGTGCAGGAGATTTAATCCTGCAACACTAAACTTGAGAAGAGGAGCACAGTTTTGAAAGGAGGAATGATGGATTTGAGAGCAATATCAAACAATTACAGATAGGGTTAAAGATAGTGAAATACCCCCATACATGTAGCCTATATGTAATTATGTCAAAGATTATATATTTATTTTGAATAGATATTTCCACATTTTTAGCACATTTTAAAACTGTGATGCATAATCAAAGATTAGAAAAAGATTTGGTTGGCAACAGGTCATTCTGTGTCCCAAAAAAATAATAAATAATAAATAGTTTAACTATTTAAGATCAACAATTTCTGTTGTGACCTTCACAGAGTACTGCATTAAAATGTGGCATAACACTGTAATGGATCTTACTGCACAAGCTCACAAATCCCTCTGAAAATAATTGCAGTGGATACAGTTTGAAATTTAATCCACAAATGCCATGTGAAATTTTACGATGGGCAGGTGGGGAAACCAAAGACATTTGAGGCTACAGAAAATACCACAGCCTGAATACATCACAACAGTATGACTCTGTGATAAGAGTCAGGGTTTGCTGGTCTGTCTGCACTTTAAATTAGTTATTCACTGAAATTACTTTGTGCATCATAAAACAAAGAAATCTGATTAATGATGTACTTCCTTTTCTTTACATTTAACACCACTTCTTAATTTTTTTTTTGTTGAAAGGCCCGACTTTGGTACAGCCAATGTCCACACAATTATTGTGTGAAGTAAATTCTAATAAAAAAAGCAGGTTATTTTAAGATACAATTATCCCTCTGTTTTACTTGATTTTCCTATAACTTAAACTTTTCTGTCTCTATTCCTAGCCTCCTACCTGCCAAAGCCCAGCTCCCAAGAGTATGTGTTTGTCTACGTAGACGCAAAAGGAGAAGTGTGCTCCTGCAGCTCCAAATTCACTTTTTGTGCACCAAAGCCACTTGAAGATCTTGTAACCCTTGAAGAAGAGTCCCATGGAGGAGAGGAAGGCACAGATATGCTGCTGGTTGTGCCCAGGGCTGAACTGCTGCAGGTGAGCATAAACAGTGAAAACTGGCATAAATGCACTCGCATTGGAGTGAGATTGTTTTCAGGTTGCGTAATTAATGAGTGTTTGTAAAACACATCCTGTGGAATCAGTGTTGTTCTTTATTGCTGCCACACAAACGCAAGAACAAAAACATTTTTGTCCTGTTTGTTGCTAGAGTCGACTGCAGGAATGTCTGCAAGAGCGTGCTGAGCTATTGCAGTTACACAAAGCATCAAAAAAGCAAAGGGAGAAAGAGGAGGAGGAAAACAAAAAGGCGAGGGAGGCCTGGGACAGACAGCGGAGAGGGTTGGAACGTGATATTGGCAGACTTCAGGAAGAGCTGAAATGGAGTCTAGAGAATATCAAGGAGATGGAGAGGCAGCAGAAGGTGGTGTATGAGCAGAAAACAAATAATGACCCACATCATTTGAGAGCTCTTTTGCCCCTTTGGTATTTCCATGCTTTCTACTGCTTTTATTCTCTTAAAATGTCTTTGTTAATGATTTCCTTCAACAGAAATACAAGAAATTGTTTTACTTATTATATCAAAAACTAATACTTGTAGAGCCTCATGAAAAATGAAAAAAAAAAAACTCTGGTTATTTAGGAGGAGCAGGCTTTGGGAGAATCACTAGTCCAGGAGAAAACTGCTTTAATGGATGCCAGGGAGGCAAATGAAGGACGAATCAGAGAGCTGGAGGATGACATCAACAATCTGACACAGAGAGCTGTGGAAAGAGAGACAGAGTTGGAGAGGTTTGACATTTTTTCCTCTTTTTTTCCCCCCTTTGGTTTTATTAGGGTCTTGTGAATAGTTTTGATTGTCCATAACCAAATGTGTGTGTGCAGGATGAAGGAAAGAGCCAAGAGGGCAGGCGCTCTGAGAAAAGAAGAGGAGAGTGAGAGAAAGAGCCTGCAGGTAGTTATATTACAACACATGCTGTGTAACATAAAAAACCCCTTATGTCTCTATTGATCTTTTCTTCTGTATCCTTGTCTGACTTTTCCCATCTGAGTCATGCATATATTTCTCTTAGATGAAGCTGGAACAGACAGAAGCAGAGCTCAGAAGTTTGGCTAAGGAGTTCCAGGGCCTGAGGAACTCCCTTGCACAGAGAGACACCAGTGTCCTGCAGCTCCAAAATACCATCACCAACCTCACCCAGAAACTCACAACTGCCCACAGGAAAGAGGTCAAGCATTTGTTGGATTTGGTAGAGTTTTGGGTGTCAAGTAAACACGTTATGTACTGTGACTATATAAAATTATAGAATTAACGTTAAAGATCATTTTGGTTTTTGTAGTGCTGTCAGTTAAACGTGTTATTAATGGCGTTAACTAAAATCCATTTTAACGGCGTGAATATTTTTACTAACGCTCGTTCAATTTTGGCCAGCCCTTTAATAGTTTTTCTCCATGATTTTGCAAACAACTCATCAAGTTAGAAAACCCATAACACCACACTGGATCACGTCATACCGGAAACAACACAACAAGCACGTTGCACACGGTTGTCCAATGCTACTTGTTCAGGCGTGCTTACCAACTAAACACTATGCTTAGTGTGTGGCGAGTTGTGATCGTGAGAAAAGGAAGGAAACTTTGACTTACATCTTCAGACAGAATGCTTTGCAACATTGCGATGCATTCAAGGTAGCCTCCGAAATCACAACTCTCACAGTATACATCACATAAAGACAGCTACAACATCAAAAAACTGAACCAATCAGGATTTATTTTCTGTTTCCCAATCTATATCGACTTCCTAACAACTTACATGAGCATTAGATCATGACCAATAGCTTGTTAAAAGATATAATGAAGTAAAATAGATAAAAATAAAGGACTTTTTTTAATAATGCGATTAATTTGCAAAGCATGAGTTAACTTTAACCCTCAAGCGATTAATTGTAATGAAATATTTTTAGTTTTTTGTTGTTGTCATGGTAGACATGCATATCATATCATCCACAGTAATAAGTGAGCCTTTTCATTGCCCTCTGAACAGACAGAGAGTGAAGCATCACTGAAGGAAATGCGGAGCTTGCGGGAGCGTCTGCACATGAGTGAGCGTGCAGCAGAGGGCTTAAAGAGTGATCTGAGTTCCATGGTAGCCCAGAGGGATCATGGGCAGGCTGAAATACATCAGGCTCGTCTGCAGGCTGCCCAACTCACCCTTCAGCTCGCAGATTCCAGTCTGGCCCTGAGAGAGGGAAGAGCCCAGTGGGCTCAGGAGAGGCAGAATCTTCAGCACACTGTTGAGGTAATGCATTGTTTCAATAATTTAGAGGTGGGAGCTGTGAGAAGTTTTACACATAGTCCAGAGATATTACTGCAGTAAAGTTTGTATGTTATAACCAGAAAAAGTAATGAATTGGGTGTATGGCACAACAACAGATGGACCATGAGCGTTTGGAGAAACTGAACATAGAGATGCAGAGGATGGAGGAGAGGCTGCGTGAGGAAAGGATGGAGAGAGTGAAGCTTGAAGTTGAGCTCGGAAGAGAAAAAGATTGCAATCGGGTGAGAGATGGTACATCACTTTATGTGCACATGGCAGATGCCTTGTCTTAAATGGTAGTAAGGGAACTCAAACTTGATACGAACAAGAGGCAGATATTGTTAAAAAATTGCAGTGAGAATTGTGCGACAGTTAACCTGTTCACACTTCATTTGTCATATTATCTATAAAAAGGTTATGATATATTTTACCCTGCTGTTTTATGATTCCTGGCCTGCAGGTTCAGCTGAGCGAAACCCGCAGAGAGCTCCAGGAGCTGAAAGCTAGCCTGAGGGTCGCCCAAAAAGAGAAGGAGCAGCTGCTATCAGAGAAACAGGTCAAAAACTATGTATGGTTTTCTGCATGAGAGCAGAAAATGGTTCAAAATAGAAAAAACTGTGTTAGTTGGTGTTTACATTTAACAATGTAAATGTACAGTGTCAAGGATAATTAATCACATGAGTAACATTAAGGTCTAGATTTTAATTTGGACCTTTTTTAATTCAGGCAAAATTTGTTTTCTTTTCTAAATATCTTAGTTGTAATAACAAAATTGTATCCTCGAGCATACTCATATAACAACAGGTATACTAGTATTGTGAATGCCCCAGGTGTTGGGAATCGTCTCTCTGTTGTTGCTCTCTTGTTATTGTGCAATATAAATTGTTTATAGTGCAATATAAAATGGTGGATTTCAGGGCAGTCAGCGCTGTGGCTGTTAATGTGCCTGCAGAGTTTTTGTTGGCTAACCAGCATCACATTTGCCAGCCACAGGCAGAGTAAATAGTCAGTGTTTTTAAAATCAGTGTCCAACTTCATTTTAATATTGGCCAGATGGGAATGTTGCAGATAGTCTGTGGCACACAATATAAATAAAGGATTCAAATGTTTATTATACAGTGATAGTATTATTTATATAATAATAAATGTTGTATTTTGGTGTTTATTGTCAAACAGCTTTATATGGCTTTGGCTTAAAGAAGTCAGGCCTTATAAGAGTTATATGGGTGATGGCTGCTGAAGTCCCACCTTGGCTTGTGATATGATGCCTGTATTTTCCACTGCAGGAATTGATGGAGCACATCTGTCAGCTGGAGCAGAAGTTGGGAAGAGAGGCCAGTGCCAGGTGGGACACATCTCAAATTGCCTCTACAGGTAAATTGATCAACACATACTCAAAGAGTCAAAAGTCTGTGTTGAATTAGAATGCGTGATTGCTGTGTTTTTTATTTTAATTATAACTTTTTGTTTAATATTTAGTGGGTGTGGTGTTGCCCATTGTCATTGTAATCTGCTGGCTGCATAACAAATAGCCCCTCACAGGGATAAAAAAGTTTTTCTGATCTCATCTGAAAAGTTTTGATGCCCTTTCCCATTGGATTTAATAGGAAAGTGTGTCCAGACTTTTGACCGGTACCTTATGCTTTTCTGGTGTGAACAATGAAAGTGTTATTAGCTATCACTCGAGAGTAAGGCTGGGCAATATATTGAGATTTTCAGATATATCGAGACTTTATCACATGAGATATAGAATAAGGGAATATCGTTTATTTCAAGTTTTGAGTTAAAAGTATCTCTTTTTGCACAAATGTATCTTTGTTATGGTCATTGAATGGTATTTCTTATTATTTCAATACACATAATTTAATTTCAGACATTTAATTTAACGCACATGTGCTTCTGATCCTTAATAAAAGTGCTTTTAGCACTCAAGGCTGTAAATTTGAACCATCTCTTTGTTTACTTGACCGAATAAATTTATATCGAGAAATATATCGTATATTGTGATTAAGGATAAAATGATTTATATATGAAAATTGGTTCATATTGCCCAGCCCTGTTCAAGAATAACTTTCAATATTGTTCAGTAAGGCCTATGTTACATATGTCAGGAGCAGTGCTCTGAAAAAAGTGACCTCTTTTTCTTGTGTCTTTCTTGCAGAGTTTCTTGATAGAGCTTTATCTGACTCTGAAGATGAAAGCCCAGAGGCATTGCAGACCCTCAATGCTCCAAGACCTCTGGGACACTACAGCCTGTGTGAGCAGGACCAGCCGGACTCTTTGCTTCTATCAACTCCCCCTCCGTCCCCCAAGGAGTACAGTACTGTGGTCATCAACCAGCCTGCCCCACTCTCCCTGTCCCACCAGGCCAACACTAACACTCTGGCACACAGCTCTGATTCGGTGAGACACACTATCAGAGTCCCTCATTATCACCACAGCGTAATTATATATGATACAGAAAATGAGCGATGGCCTCATGCTGATAAGCATGTACTCCAGTTAAACATGAGCAGTGGGTCGTTTGATATAGACATTATCTCATGGAAGCAATTAGGTCGCTTGTCTGCAAGTTATTAGACTGTAATAGCTGCTGGAGTAAAATGTCCATGTGTGTGTATGTGTGTTCCTCTGGTATTTAGGAGGAGGAAGCTGATCTACTTCAGTGTGGAAGGAACAGCTCAGGAGAAGAAACAGCACTTTTGCTGCCAGAGCACACAGACGCTGTTCTAAGGTACAACCTGCTGCTACAAACGCAGAACCATTCATAGAACATTGTGTATATAATTATAAAAACACACAGGAGGAAAATTGATTGCCTTGCCTATATTCAAAATGTTACCAACATTACAGTAGATACTGTTTGGTATGTTTAATAATATTCAATTTCTCAGCAGAGTAAGTATTTGGAAATTGTAATACTTTAAAGTACTTTCTTTGTCATACCTGCAATATAAAAAGTAACATTTCTCATGTGTGGCTTTAACTTAAAGCGGTATTTGCATTGTCAACCCAATACTTTTATTTTAGTACAGGATTACTCTCCATCACATAAACACTGGAAATTATTTCATGTTGTAAATGATAAACAGTTTCGTAAAGTTCTGGTTTTATAGCTTCTAAAATGCAGAAATAATAGCTTGCCAGTACTGAATATATAGTGAAGGGTATTCCCTGGATAAAAGGAGGAACATTGCTAAACAAGTAATGATGAGATGATCACAAGTTGCGCACAGTCGAGATTGAATGTAGAAAAACAGAGATTTCTTCTTACTGTATGAAAATTAGTTTCAACTTAGCAGCAGATATCCCTTTTTGCCAGCTGGTTAGTCTTAAGCTTCAGCAATGTTTAATATCAACTTTGGATCATTTTATATCAGTGATTTGTGCATAGAGTCCTGATCTGCAGAGTTATCTCTGAACAAAACCACCCTATAAATACAGATGAGTATGAATTTCCTGACTTTTCCCTGAGATCTAGACAAGTAAATGCATCAAATATATGCGAGTAGAAAAATGCATAATGTACCAGTACTTAAAACCTCAAACAAAGCACAACTCCTGAGTCATTACACACATCCACTTTTAGTCTCTGGCTTTACAGAGAAGCTTCACAATGAATCCAAAACTTGCAAACATACACAGGCATATCCAGCCCATTATTTATGGTGACAGGGTGACTATGGCTAGAAGATGGAAGTTTTGAATATGTGGTCGTAAAAGAAGTTGAGTCAGGGGGAAGCAGGGGAGACTGAGATACAGTCGGGAGTGTGGGGGCAGGGGAGGGAGAACGAGGGGACAGACAAGTTGACAGCGAGCTGTAGTAATGATTTATCTGAAGGGTGTACCGCAGTCACGGGCCAATTTTCAGCATCATTAAGGCTCTCGCTCTCCCACTCACCCGCTCCTTCAGCGTAGCCTCCTCTTTCAACGAGAATGTGTGCTTCTTTCAGTTTTTAAAGCACACACCTTCTGCCTTGTGTCTTCCCTCCAGTGACCTGGCCGACACTTCACTATGGTAACCAGTGGACGTCTAGCCATGGCTACAGCGAGGGATCAAAGACGCATGAGGAAGACTTTGTTGGAGTTTTCCACCAACAAGCACATAAACAGCTCACTTAAAACATAGACAAAATGATAATATGCAATTACACCATACCTGCTGTTAACTTTGTTTTTTCCTCTTTGAGACTGTAGTGTTGTTCTAGTGGCTGTTTTCACCTGGTGGCAGGTCAACACCATGTTTATGACTGACATAAGAATGGTGCACAGTTTGGAGCGGGAGGCTTTTGGGCATGGATGCTGGTATTTCAGAGCTTGCATGGTGTAGCACAATGATTTCTTTTGAATCATTGCGATGTCAAGAGCTTTACGATGGATGTTATGTCGTTTTTATGGTGGTTGTGATTAGGAGTCATGACAGGCACTGTAATTATCATGTTTTGTGCAGGCCTGGCTCCACTGGAAATCATGGCAAAACTCTGTTCCAGCATTAAATTCTCAACTGCTGCTTTAGACACTTTTCATGGCAGCATAAAGCAATGATACAGCATCAGCCTAAAATATATTGCAATAATGTAGTTCTATGACATATTTCTCTTCCTTTTACTCAGAACTAAGATTTGATATGCACTTTCTTGTACGCATTAACAGTTGATTGTCATGCAGATGCAGTTAAGGTGATTTAGTGATGGAGACACTCGAATAAGAAAGCTTATTGAGCTGATTAATGTCTGTTAAGATAGATGCAACTTTATACATCAGAAACTACATATCATTATTACTCAACTGTTGCTTGTGATCTTTCAAGTCAGCTGCATTATCGCTAAGTTGATGAGGCAGGATGTAGCTTTTTGTAATTATTGAAATTCACTTGAAGTTGAATATTTTAGTATCAGCCTTTACTACAGTTTATATTATACAAAATACATAGTGATGCAGTTCTAAATTTGTGCCTAAAATAATGAAGTAGGAGTCTGAGAAAATTTTCTTTTATTCTGACATCAGCAGGTAGGTTGTTGGTATTTTCCCCTTCCACCCACGGCAAATATACTGCCTAATAAAATTTGCTGCCTGCCTTTTAATCAATACTGTATGCATTTTTCATGATTTTCTATTTATAATTAACTTGAGTTATGCTGCAATTAAACTATATCCTGGTTTAGTTTGAAATAGGTATTCAGTTTGTGAAATGTAGCAAATACAATTTTCCATGCTTGGCTAAGAAGATTTTCTTTAGATACCTTAGTGCTTAATGTTATCTGCTGTATTTGCACCCTAATTTTTTTTTTACTATGGAAGAGTTTTTAGATAAAACTTTGATATATGGATACTTAGTATGTCAGTTGTGTGCTTTCACCATTATCATAATTTCAAACTTGTGTGTGTTGTGTATCCCATTTTATCTTTATGCTTTCAAACAGCTACTCATAAGAACCCTATTAAATGTTATATTTGAAATGTTGGAAGATATTGGTGCTAATGAAAGGGAATGATACCAGCTGGTTATGCTTAAGTGATATGGATAAATATGCAAAGATTTTAAATGACAGGAAGGTTAAAGTACATGTCTTTCTATCCTCTTACTGATCTTGTGTCACCATGGTTACACTACATGTTAAATTGTCTACATACAAGTTTGAAGGTTTTTAATCTGTGTTCTCCCCCAGAAGATGGCAAACTAGATGTATCCTCTGTAGTCCTTTTTTGTAGTTGTGCTTTGACCTTATGTCTTAAGAATTTTTTTGTTGTGTCCAATGGGAGTGCACCCCGTTACACAAAGCAGTAGAGCTCCAGTTGGTTACGTTTTTTTTTCTTTTTGCTTGTGAAGGTGATCCCACATGTTCACCTCTTTGTATTTCCTTTCACAGTCATGAAAGTTTGGGTGGGGTTCAGCTCAATAAAAATATATTCATCACCGTGGCATAATTGTCTTATTCTGGCCAAAGATTATTGCAACATTTTGATCCTCTCATGACATTTCACTGGTAATCAACTATCCTTCTTCTTCGCACAGCTATATAAGCCATGCTCCCCTTTGGCTCATTGCCTGTTTTGTATATATTTCTCATTGTAAATGTTCCAGCTCACCTTTGGCTCCCCTCAGGGCTGACTTTCTCGTTATCTCCATCCTTGTGCCTTAACATTCTTCTGGCATTCTTCTGCTCTCTCATTTAATCTTTTCTCCTGCCCACCCCCCGCCTTACCACACTTCTTCCATCTTAAGTCTGGGGTGACGATAGCTAATTATAAAATCAATGATGCAGGGCTGCCTAGTTTACAGCCCTCTCTAAAACCTTAACTGGGAAATCACTGTGGGATTGATGACTCCCTCACTCTTTATCTCTTTTAATTAGAAATGTAAAAGATATGAAGAGCCAGAGGCCAGAACACATCTCCCAGTTTTTATGACCTCAACGCCTTCCTGCCCAGCACTAGCACCCTTTCCCCATATGACCCCCCCTCTACCTGGCCTTGTTTATTTCTTCCCCCTCCTGCCACACCCTCCACTCTCTGCTGCAGATGCCTACCAGTGTCTTCACTTTCTCCATTATGTTCTCTGTGAGATGGTCAGCGGCCACTTTGCTCATGCAGAGGAAGGTGTTAAATTTATGGTCTCTGCACTTGAAAGTATTTTTCCACCTCCCTTTCACCTTTCCCATCTTCCCTCGACTGATTCCAAACTCTGCAGATTTGCTGCATTTGTAACAAACAAGGAACATGTCCTTTTTGTCTGTTCTGACCTAAACAGGAAGAACACTGTAAATGATGTGCTATTTCACATACTGCTCGCATCTCCATGCATCCGGCATATGACATACATCTCTGTCTCTGTGTAGAACTAGGCACACAGAGAAATGCCCCTTTTTTTATCACATCAAACCCTGGTCACATGCACCTCCTCTCGCTGCCTTTATCACACTCTGAGCCCAGACCCTACCTCCCTAACTACTGCCATGAGCACAGAGGTTCCCTGAGCTTTATCCTCCTGATCGCTCTCTGAGGAGCTGGAGCCTCTGCTGGTCCATTATCTCTCCTGTGTGTTGACTCAGGCACCACTGCAGTTTGCATATTTAGAGCAGGGTCTCTCCTTGCTTTTAAATATTCAAATGAATTTCTTTGGTGCACCGCACTTGTGACCTACTTTTATGGATTCTTTACTATTTTTGTGAATAATTGATGGCTGTAGCTGTAAGAAAATTACAAGGGCCTTGCTATCTTTTAATAATATACATTTGTATTTGCATTTAGACTTAGTTGTAAATGCAGTTTAGTCATGTTTTTTTTTCCTTTTTCCATCTCTGTTTCAAAATGATTACTTAATTAAGCTTCTTTAATGTGTAAAGACGAGTGTACAGAAATAAAATGGGCTCCTTTAAATTCCTTCAAGCATGGACCAAGTCTTTCCATGAGTTACCATGGCAACATTATGAATGGTTCACAGTATACGAGGCAATTTGATTGTTCCTTGTAAAATAATGTATAATGTATGGGCCTTATTTTAATTCCAGTCTCCATGTTATTGATCCGTCTTTAATTATGGTTAATTAAAGTGATCGTATAATTGATAGAATCTCATCTCTGTTTATTACCCTCTTCTGATTCTCTTTGGCTCTCTATTAATAAAATCAGGATGAGGAATTAGTATCCCACCCTGGAAAAAGATGTTTACTATCAGCAGCCCTTATTAAGAGGATTCCTGTTCGAATAAGATAAGATGATAATGTCAGTGATTGTGATATAGTAAAGATCTGCAATGTTTTGGTGATGTTAACAAGGCCAACTTGGAAAATGTTAAAGGACATCTTAGGGTTTCCTATTTCATTTAATGCTCAGGGTTTTGGCATTAAATGTGGTGATTCTGAGTCAAGTGTAAAACTTTAACACTATTTCATTATTTCATTTCATTGCTGTTGTAGAGGAGAGTTTCCAAGATCCAAGACTCTTTTCTTCAAATTCAAATACTACTTGATTCAAGTTTAGTCCATACTTGGCTACTTTACTGACTGGAGACATCACTTGTTTTTCCTGGCAGAGCTGTTACTAATTGATTTATCTACCTTTTATCTTATTAAACCTATAATCTATGAGGCATGAGAAGTTGAGGGAAAATGCTTATCACAACATCACAATTGAATATGATTTATCAGTGTCTCATTTCAGCTGATCTCGGATGTTATCACTTAATCCATGATTTGTTCTGGGTTTTCTTTTTCATTCATTCCCTTTTGGGTGTTAAAGTTGCTTTATTTTAAGGTGCACTTTTTTTCTATTACATGTTGTAGACTGCTCTAAAAATCTCCCAATAAAGAGATGGATGTGCTTTTCCGCTTTTTAACTGTGAAGCAGTCCTACAGCAAAGAGCAATTTTGAGAGTTTTCATTATACCACCTGCTCTCCTCTAACAGCAGGGTGAACAAATCTTAGTAGCAGACCTTTATCTGATGTCCTTGTTCAGCAGGAGGCTGTAATTTATTAGCCATGGCTTTCCGTGACCCAACAGAGACGGCTCTTCTCCATGCATTGAACAATGCTGCATGAAGCACACACTGCACTCACAGTGCAAGAGCTCCCTCTACTGCTGCACCTGCTTAATGATTGGTAAGACATGCTTGCTTTTTATCAGGGTAAAATCACTTGTCCTGCAGGAGGGAGAAAATGTATAAAACATCCAATACACTCACAAAAGTAGTTTATTGTGCCTTTTTACTGTTTATATGGCTTTTCTTTGTATGACAAGAGTTGACATAAACAGAAGGTAGACAACATGTTGACCATGTTGAACAAAACAAAAACGTAAGACAAAATAATCTCAATGTTCTGCCAGCATTACCATCACTAACATCATGACGGCCCAGCAGAGGGAGGAGGGATGAGTTCATCACACAGGAATTTTTGTGTGACAGCACCATGCTAAGGACATCCACCCCAATGAGTGAAAACATGTTAAAGCATTCACACACTCTTGCATACTCACATGCACACAACAATGAGGAGACCTGCCCATGCCCAGAAGACAAGTGTCACTGCTACAGAGAAATGTTCATATTGCTTCAAAGAGAGAGAGAGAAAAAAATCTGTATTGTATAGCATCTATGCTTTCCCAGCTGATCTCTCACTGTGACATTTTGGCAAAGAAGAAGCGATACATGAGAACACGCAATCCTCTGCTCTTCTTGAAAATGAAGGGAGAATACAAACAAGAAGACAAGATGAGATCATGGCTTTAAGGATGAGAAGGCAGGTTGCTGCATGGATGCCAGTGTGAGGACAGGTGGGGCCGTGATGATGATGATGACCATTCGCCTCCCCCTTCTAAAGAGTTGGACTGGCATCCATGCTGTTTTTCAAACTTGTTGCCTTCGATATATACACAAAGGGGTTTGAGAATCCATACATAGTCAAGAATACACACATAAATATTGCCTGTTTCTAGCATGCCTAAAAAGCAGCTAGGGTTTGGTCCTCACTGAAAAGCCCTGAGTCTGATTCTATAATGTCTTCCATAAGAATTCCTGCTTTCGGTTTGCATATGCCTGTAAATCATTGTGTCGATTGACGTAATGTTATGTGTAGACGTTTGTGTCGGTGCTGACTGTATGAATTCATCTACTGACATCACTGGGGAGTGCTCTGTGGTTGATTGTATTTATTATGTTATTACTATCAGTTCTGACATGCTAACAAGAAAATATTTTAGCTCTATTCTTGTGGTAGAATGAATGTGCCTTACTTGAACAGAATATCACAAAAGTGCTAAATATATGGTCAAGTCAAAATGTCCATCCCAGCACCCTGGGGCAGGTCGGCACATCTGCTACCACTGAGAATAAAATGGAAAGAGTGTGTGTGTGTGTGTGTTTTCTGTAAGCTTACACTGCCTCGAAGCTTGAGAGTGTATTCTTAATGCATGTGAGAGGGAGCACTTTGCTGCGAGGAATGTCTGATTATAGCTGGAGTCCCTGCCAGTTGTTGAACTCAAGCTCCATAGGTGACTTTTTCTAACTTTGGCACAAAGATACTTCCTGCATTGCCAGCATAAGTCGGCTGCAAATATAGCAAAATAGAATAATGCCAATTCCCTGATAACAGAAACTGATTAAGTCACTGCAACATAATAATAGTACTCTGGGTTGATTATCATTGACATCCACATGAGCCATAGTGCTCAACGAAGCCCGAGCTAAGCATATGTAACTGATAAGGAAGACCCAGACAATTCTAATTACCCTTCTTTCCCTCTGAAAATAATCTCAGGAAAGCTCTTCAAAGAAAATCTTGTCTAAAGGATTCATATATGAAACCAGATTAACACATAAAAGACAAAATATAATGGTATATAGATATGTATGGACTTATTCAGAAACTAAAACAAAACAAAACTGAAAACAATATTCAAAAGCAATAACCACAATAACAAAAGGTTAGCATACTCAATTTGGTTTTGTCCTGTACTTTTTTTGTAATGTGCTTGTTGTAATCCATCAGAATATCAATTGCTCAGTTCTGGTGTCTTGTTTGGCCGTTCCCCATATTTAGATATAAACAACAATAATAGTGGGAAAAGAAATATTTAGCTTTCTCAAAGAGATTATGTTCTTTTTGTCACGTTAACTTCCCTCATGGCTATGCCAAGAGTTCATATGGTTCAATACCATTTCCCCTTGACTTTATCTTTCTGGAGTTCACTAGTCATGGACCATGTGGCCTGAGTTAGAAGTGTCTGTGCACTTAAGGCTCTGCTGTGTTCCGTTGAGGACGACACAGTGATGTGCAGTAAAGAGAGCGGAGGGAGGCAAGAGAAGGCCAGCATTTTTTAAGGTGGAAGAGTGAGGTTGTGCTGTATGCTTGTCTGTCTGTATGTATGTGAATGTGCTTGCATGTGTGTGCAGAACCTGAATGTGTGTGAGTATGTCTGCGCATGAAATGCTCTGTTCACTGCGCTCTCCCAACGAGGCCTTTCCTTGACCCATCTAAGTTATCCAAAACCCCCCAGGGCTCCCCATCACTGTCCGAGCCCCGATTTCGCTCCTCTTCTCCCGCATCATCATCATCATCATCTTCATCCTCCTCTTCTGGTGAAGGCTCGCTGCCGTTCTCTGTAGCCCAGCTATCATACTCATCCTCTGTCTCTTGCTTCAGGACCAGTGCTGGGGGTGGTGGTGGGGGTGGCACCGGGGGCGGCAAGCTCTCATTACACTCGGTTTGGTCGTCGAAGGCCTCTGGGTTCTCAAGCATCTCCCTGATCAAAGGAGGCATTGGCCCTGGAATCTCCATTTTCAGAGTAATAGCTCTTTCTGCTCCTGGAAATGGAGAGTATGAAAATACAGATAATTAGTAAGCATGTCTCAATAACACTGTTCCTATATAAATAAAGATGCCCATGGACAGATTTTGGAGATGCAGGTATTTATTCTTGTTACCAAATTAGCATTTTTAGCCAAAAAGACACAAGAAGAAAAAATAGCAAGAGGTAGTACGGTGTATGTGATACTGAATTATCCCCCACATTTCACTAGGTTTTGCACAATGAAACAAAAAATATAGGAATGGGATGAAATTTAAGATTACAGAAAACTAAAGCAGCATATATTGCAGTTATTAAAAAAAGGTTAGAGTAAACACTTTGCTTTAGGATTTGTCCAAGTAAAGCAAAGGTACTTAGAGAGACTGATACACAGTAAATGCAACTGCTGTTAATGAAGTTAAATTGATTGATGATGACATCTATTAACCAGTTGCAGACTGCAACCAACTGAATTCAACTGCTTTCTACTTTTACCTCCCCTCAGAAGCATGTAGACAAAAATCGACAGTGGCCATAAATAATGCTATGGATCATTTTAAAGTCAGTTAGGCTAGTGTTGCAACATAAAAGGTAGGAATATGCAACATCTGTAGAAATATAAAATGCTTTTTGTAAGGCAATAGATGCACAATAATTCTTGTTTTCATTAGATAATACACCTCTGCAACACTGATGTGAACATTAAAATACATTTCTAACAACAGAGCCTTGTAAATATTGCATGCTTGAGCTTAGATGTACATAACCACCCTCATCCTTATATCCTATTTCAACCTAGACCTGAGGAAATGATCAAAACAATTTTCAATTTTGTATTTTGTGACATGCTGATATTATAACCAAAATTGAAAAAAGGGAGGCTGGAAAGTGGTTAGAAACATTCTGGGGGGGGGAAGGCCAGAAATAAGGATTTGTTGATTGCTATCATTTTTTTAAATGATCTTTTATCATCATTATCTTTAGATTTTCCTGGAATACAAATCATAAATATTCATCTTAAAAGTAGCAATAAATTTGAACTCAAGCATTCTTTCAAAATACTCTAAATACTGACCTTTTGTACTGATGCCTCTGAGGTCTGTGATTTTCATCAGCATGCGGGGGAACATGTGGGGTTTGTTGGGGCGGCGGCGACGGGCATAGATTTTAAGAGCCTCAAGAAGAGGCTCTTGTAGCTTATCCACTTTCTGAGGCTCTTCTAGATCCATACGGTCTGATAGATGACATAGATAAGACAAACAATTCTCTTTAAAAACATTAAGATACATTTTCTGCACTGTTTAAATTAGTTTTGCATATGAAAACATTTACACGTTTTTTTCAATGAACTGATCTGCAATACATACTTAATCATGAAGAGAATTTATTTTTTTCACATATGTGTGCTGCAGTACCTCCACAGATGAGGCAGATGGCACTGAGGAGACCAGTTTCTGTGTCATCCATCTCCAGCGGTAGAAGCTGGCCGGCAAAGGCAAACACCAGATCTGTGAGTGGTCCAAAGCCAGCGTTGTGCATTTGAGTTCGGTTCAGAGTCAAGCCATCTGAGAAGGTCATAGTGTCCTGTTCTGGGGTGTAGCGTGTGCAGATTCTCAACATCTAAAGACATGATAGCATGGAAAACAATAAAATTAAGTTAAATATGATGTGAGGGTGGGATGGAAAAGGCATCTAACACATGGGCACACACACAAAATTTGCAAAAGATACACATGAGCTCAAGAAATTTATTTTCAACTAGCCGTAAACTCTGCATTGCCCTTTAAACCTGCCTACACCACCATTATTGTCCAGCAGATGCCAGCATACCCTCATCTCCACATGATCTTTTCATTTATCTCCAAAATTGAGTAAGGAAGCAAGACAAAGCAATCAAAAAATGCTTCTCACCAGAATGTCCAGGCAAGCCGACTTAAGTAGAGTGATTTGGTCAGCGATGGTGAGGGTGGTGAAACCTGGCAGCCTTTTGGCAAATTCCACAATCTTGATGATGCATTTGGTGGAGAGCTCACTGAACTTGTCCCACAGTCCCAAATCCAACTGAACCCGGTGGTCTGAGCTAGAGTTCTGAAAACACACAAAATCCCCCACAGTTTTAGCATTTTAAACCAGAAGAAGTATGCAACCCTGTTTGCATCGAGGGCAAGTGTGTCAGACCTTTACAACACATTCACATTTTTCACCAATTAAATGAAAAATATCGATTTACATGTTACATTAATCATTCAGAGGCCACACATATTGCTTGATGGGGAACGGAATTAGTTAACCCACCACTATCTTGGGAAAGCTACAATGAATTTATGTCTTTGCTTTCAATTTGGGAGTCTTTTGTGATGACATAGCTTGAAAAATGTTGCCTGGATCCTAAGTTAAAATCAGACGAATGGGTATGTTTGTGACTTACGGTGGTGTATTTTCCAAGTTGGCAAAGTGATGGGAAAGTTTCTTGGTGAGCTTTGCTGACTTTATTTACCAACTCTTCCAGCTCCCCACTCAGCTCATAGCTCTCGGGAAGCACCACCTCCTCCTTCACATCCTTCTTTTTCTTGTTTCTGTCATTACGCACAGCTGCATAAAGAGGAATAAAATAAAGTTACTAAAAATATCTAAAAACACTTAAAAACATCTCCTCTTTTTTAACTTCAAAGATCAGCGACAGTTTTGTTTTGATTATGTACAGAACATAGCATAGTGAGGGTCTCTCACATCTACCGAGGTTATACTGCTTGTTGTACAAACAATAACTAAGTGACAACAGAAGCAGCTGCTGTTGGCATTAACACTGCCACCAGTTATATCTCTTATCATCCACTTGCTTCCTTGTAGATCTATCTATTCAACGATGCACACAAGCCAATCTGCTTTATCCCCACTCTGCCTCCTCTCCATCCTCCGCCTCCCATACTTTCCTTCCTCTCAGGATATCCAGTAATAGCAGAGGCACAATGTGATCCCGGTCTTAACACACATCCCACACAAACATTACACCCACATACATGTCCCACGGGCTGTGTGAAGGGCAAGAAACTGACACTTATTGCACACACAGACATCCACGCAAAAGGGCAAAATAAAGAGGCAAAAAAAAGACAGGGTCTTTGATACTCCAAACAGCAGGAATACGGCTGCAATTATCTTTGTCATAACTGTAAATCTTATTTTCTCCTGTGTTGTCTTCATGAATGAAAGCAGTGTCTGTTGTTGGCCAGAGGGGCGAGGCTTTGTGGTGAAACAGGAAGTCAGATTCATTTTGTAAAGCGATTAGTCATATGATTGGTACAGTGCCCAGCCTCGCCCCGATCACCACCCCTGGTAGACTCATCATCTGCTTCTGTCTCTCTGCTGCATAGTTTCCCAGAGTTTCTGACTGAGCAATAATAGATCTGTTAAAAAACACTAAGTCTCCAGCCTTATGTGAGTGTATGCACACACATTGATTAAAAACAAACAGATAAATATCTTGAGCATGGAATGGCTTGATTTTGATGTGTTTCTCTCAATCTCTTTGGTTCTGGAGGTCTCACCTTCCTTGGACATGCCAACCTCAAAGCACTTCTGCAGCCTGCAGTACTGGCAGCGGTTGCGTGTGACCTTGTTAATCTGGCAGTTCTTGTCTCGGTGGCAGGTGTACACCATGTTCTTCTGGATACTGCGACGGAAGAAACCCTGAAGCATCAGGAAATAAAAGACAAAAGGGGACAGGGTGAGAGAAAGATAATGTGTATTATAGTTATCAAATGAAGGATGTGACATTTCACTTTGTTGAGATTGTCCTTCTTAAACTGACAGAAAATAGCAAATTTTTTTGTTAAGTTGAAAAGAACTGTCTAGACATACGCAATATATTCAGACAGAACCTAGCTCAAAATAACCTGTCAGGTTTCTCTCACCTTGCAACCCTCACAGGAGCTGACCCCATAGTGGTACCCTGAGGACTTGTCCTGGCACACAAAGCAGGGCTTGTAGACTCGAGGTGGGGGAGGTGGAGATGGAGAACTAGGTACCATCTCCTCTGAGCTGGTGCTCTGGGTCTCCACCGCTGTGAAGAGAAAAGAAACAGAAAAAACAACAGAGCACATGAGCAAATAATTTGTCAACTGATCATTATCCTACAGGTACTGTTAAGTCTTCAAATTGCTTATGTGCATTTGTCAGTACATGTAGCATTTGTGTATGTTTGAGTTTATCAAACTGTCCTTAGACGTGACAGCTGACAGCCATTCCTTTCCCTGTGTCAGACAAAGACACTAAGTAACGGTTGTGCTAACATTCATCCTGGAGATGCTTTGAGATAAACAGCCACGATTTTTAGCTTGTCTCTCTGTGAAACTAAATTGATAAGATAGAAGCCTGAAAGAGACAGAGATTCATGACCAACAGGCAAGTGTTTCCTAGTACTAATTACAGTACCAAACCGAGAGGTAAGTCTAAGAGGTATATCTGGAGATATCATTCGTTCATCTGAACACAGCTAAATGAGAGGTTGATAACTGCCTGACAGCACAGACAAAAGTATTTTCAACGCAGTAAGCAAGAGTGCTTGTGAGTGGCAGGTTGTCTGATAAGGATGAACTTCAGATTTTGCTACTGAAGCCAAAAAGACAGAAACTATCTACTCTTCACTCCACACACTGACAACAGCTCATGTGGATGACATGTAAGCACAGAGTGTGTGACAATCACATATGGCTTGCAACACTGGTGAAAAATTTTACTTCTACCTTTAAAAATGATACACAGCTGTGACGTCAGTGTCTCCTTGTGTCACGTACCTGTTATGGTACACTATACTAAATCATAATCCGAACTGAACTCAGCATAGGCTTCCACAGTTACTGTGAGAAGCATAAGATGTTGCCCACTTGTGGAACCAAAGCTTTCTGCACAAATTCATAGTCACAGATGTGCACCCCCCCCTCCCATCCACACACGCACACACACAGTCACACGAACACTTTCACCTTTGGTCACCCTCTAACTTCAACCCCAAAATCTCTATCCTACCACCCCCTGACACACAAACCCTATATTTCTCTTGTTTCCTGGCCCTAAATTCCTCAGTGCAGCCCTGCCAGGTTTTAACAGAGGCCTAAGCTCGTAAGGCAGCCTATAAAGGCGGTCCCATGGCTGAACTGGAGGCCCCAGCCCGGCTGGCCAGCACTTTATTGGGACTCGGTCACCTTGGGCAGCTATTCACACCACCAGCTGTAGCTCCCAGCCCGTAAAAAAAGCCAATCATAAAATAAAAAACAGGGAGGCTCTAAAATTCTAACTTTTACTGCCACTGCTTCCCCCCAGCACCTTCAATGGAAAGCACAGAGAGCTTGCCTAAACTTAACCTACAGTCGTCCTCCTCTTTTTTTTTCTCCCACTAAAGGCTGGGGCAAAAATCACCGGCTTGGCTTTTTACTAGAGTGGGGAGACTTCAAAAAGAAGAAAGGGGAGGCGTAAAAAGAAGAATTTGATAAAAAACAGAGAAAGGGGAAAAGGAGGGTGAGGGGTGGAGACACAGTTGCTCCTGAGGGCAAATCTTGTTCAAGACCAAGTTGACCGTCACCACCACTTTTACAACGGCCGCTGTGATTGGCCCACTACAGCCTCATTAATGGTAATAACAGAAATATGTTTGACATTTTTCATTTATTGCATGCTCCAAAAGCATCTGTTTTTTATATGCCTTTTATATTTGACTGTTCAGATTCCACATTCAAATTCCTCCTTTGAAAACATTGCTTTGCTGGAGGCAAATATGTTTTCCATTAGCGCTGTGAGCAATCCCAAAGCCAAATGTGCAAATCAATTTAAACCTGAAGTTTACACCCACTGACGGTTTCTACAGCAGTTCTCACATCTCCTTGGCCAAAATGCAACAAAGCAGCAGGGTCAGAGCGAGAGCAGAAACCCTCTGAACGTGCTATGAACCGCTGTTTATGCAATAACATCAGCAAATGAGGCTCCAGACCAAGCGCTGAGAACCCCTTGGAAAGGGACAAACTATATGGGGCGTCAAGTAATGACTTTGTCTAAATGGATAAAGAAAGGGAGGCAAAGACAGAGAAAGTCCATCCTGCAGAAAACTCAAGACAGCGCTAAAGAAAATACATCATGCTCTGTCAACACATTTTAACCTGGTTCCTACCAAAGAACATGACTCCTGAACCCACCTCCAAGAATGAACCTCATTCAGCCAACTATTTCCAAATCCCTTGTGCCACTTACCCCAGGGCGCCACAGTAAGAGGGCCCATTCAGGCAGCCACTGTGAGCCCCTTTCCCCTGTCTCTTCAACTCGGCTCATCACTGTTTAGAAAACAAAGCCCTGTGAAATGAGAGGCCCTCCTTATCAGCGCTCCGAGGCCTGGGGCACTATTTGCATGACAATCCGCTAGCCCAGGCCCGGGAGCTGATGACGGACAGATGAGTTGAGAGGACTCGGATAGGTGGGTGGCTGCTGTTGTTGGGGGAGGAGATGAGGATAAGAGATTCATAAAGTGGGGATAGTTTAGTTATCAGTAGCCACTGTTCTCTTCCTGCGAAGTATCAGTTTATTCCCTAATCCGTCGTTGCAATGGTCTCTGTGCGCAAGTGGCCCAGCTGCATTGACCAGACCTAATCCTATCTTCATACACACACAGACGCATACACAGTAATATACACACAGAACAATCTGTCCCACTAACATTAAATGTTTTAGTCTGAGTGGGATGTTTAGTACGTCACTTTCCACAACCTCATTAGATGTAAAATGTATGTGCACATGACAGAAATAGCTGTTTAGCTGAAGGTGACTTCAACTAGGTCAATTGCATTAAATTCTAGGTCAAGTCAACCGAGCCAATCGGCATCCCTTTGGGATCAAAAGATACAATAGATGAGAAGAAAGAGAATAGGAAGGGATAATGTATAAAAACATGGGACTTTATCATAGTGCAAAAAGCTGCCTGCTGTTTACTCTACTGGAGTGGGGAATGTTTATAATGTATGTGAGCAAAGGCATGACTATGCAGCTCCTGTTAAAAGTTGTGTTGCAACACACGCCTTTTAACTGAGCAGCATATGACATTCTGGCAGTGTAACAAGTATTCTTTCACAATAGGCCTGCAGATTTTGTCTACGTGACTTATTCGTGTGATTGAATCTTCAGTGGGACACTCAGAAGTCTTGTCTTGGCATGTGAGAGTGAAGCCATAGGCATTTTCTGTCTGAGGATAGTATACATAGATGGCTATATATTAGCAAACACCACAGAATTATGTGTAGTTGTTCTCTTTTGTGACTACAGTGAAGTTTGTCCCAAAATGCATTATACAAAATCAGATAAACAAAGTGTGCTTTCCTTCCAGTGTTTCCACCCATTACTATCAAGCAATTTAATTTCCCAACAAGAGCTAAGGAAGAATTGATTGCAGTTAGATAACAAATTTGAGTCAAACCTTGAGTGAAAAAAAAACTCAATATAACTAAAAGCATTGCTACAGAAAGTACAGAAATTAATACTTTTGAACAACTAATATAACGACTGTACTTTGAAGACAATTTACAGTACGTCCCATGTAGCTGATAGTCATGTGATTAGATTGTTTCACTACCTTTTACATACATACCAGCGTTTTTGCTTTTTACAATCGTGAAGACATTTTTTGTTATATTTCAAATTATCTATTGTTTCCATAAGCTGCTTTATACACAAAATGAGATATGCACATTAAAACATCTAGTTTAAATTCGTCATGAAAACATTTCCCTATATATGTGTACAGTTCACATTGTTTCTTTGCTCTTTCTTTGTTTTTCTATTATTAAATTACCATTATTTTAAAAAAAACCTACAAAGCTTGCGTGTTATCATTGAATACACCAAGTAATATAAAGAGTAAGTAAACAGGGGCGCAGCAGGGATTATAATAAAGAGGGGGCTTGGTACTGGACAGACAGCAGTGGCAGAAGGACAGCAGATTGGGAGAGGATGGTGAACAGTGGGCTTGGAGAATCGCTGGCACACTAGGTGGGGCCTTTGAGGGTGCCCTTGGCCCTTTATATTGTAGAAGCGGCTACAGTGCCACAGGGTACACTGATTGAGTGACAATTGGCACACGAATGGTTTCCATGAAGAAGTGTGCTTCATGAAAGAGGAAAAGAAAGTACCACACCCCTGTCAACGGTGCCACTGCATTTCACTCTCCTCTGTTTCTCTGCCCACGTCTTCCTGCCATCACTCTGAGTCTTCTGCTGCAAGGCCCCACACAACAGGCTTGTTTCCTTCCTCTTTTCAGTACCAGTCTTTCCGGAGGATCCTCGTCATTGCTTTTGTTGTCACTTCTCTTGTGTCCCTTGCTGCTACACCTTCCTCAACGTGCTATCATTTCCCACAGGCTGCATACCCCATTCAAGCTCTGTTACACACAGTTGAATCACCTGGAAACTTTCCTGTAGGTGGTCTACAAAGTCCTCGTGAAATGCACAAGCATTTACAACGGTTACCTTTCAATAACTAAGAAGGAAATCAAGAGATACACAGAAAGGTTAAAAACAGTGACAAAGTACGTAAATTCCTAAGTAGTGGACAAGGGGGTCGGGGTGCTTTCATTAAAGGTGATGAGCAGTACCAACGCCTTTTAACAGCTGTCAGAAAGCTCATTACCTGGGCTCCCACAGACAGAAACACACACTCACACACGTCTGTAAAGAGGCCCCTGTAAAGGTGACCTTTTAAACAAGACCTATGAAAAAAAACGAGCGTGCAAGACGGAGACAGAAGTGAAAACATACCATGTTGGCCAAATATTGGAACACAGATGTACACACACTTCTTCCAGAACTTACACTTTTCTGTCATAGCCAGCAGAAACTCATGTAATTCTGGGATAGATGAGAACATACACATCCTTGTTGCACACATAAAAAATAACATTTTGTCATAGCTGGAAGAAGTGTAACTGACAAAACTCTGGAGATTAACACCATATGACACGGCATACAAAGTCTTGCCAACTTACACACACAACCTCTCTATATCTATAGGCCCCTACAAAAAGTGTACAAGCAGAGCAAGAAAGGCAGCAGGTGGGATACGCATGCATCCTCAAGGCACATTTTAAAAAGTGGAATTACCCCTGCAGTCTGGTGGTGCTCTCAAAACACCCTTTCTTCTTTACAACACCTCATAAAGAGCCTTTTGATATTTGCTTGATGGAGTCAGCCAAGCCAACATTTGGTGGCCCGGCACCCCCCACCCTTTTCCTCCACCACACAGCCTTGTCAACTCAAGAAACACAAGTTGGCTTCAAACAGACAAACTGCTTGTCCGCCATGAACCCAGTGAGTAAAGTTCCCTTCAAATGTCCTTGTACAAAACCTGAGGGAGGTGGTATTAAAAAGACAGGGAAGAATTCAAGGAAATATAATTTCAATAAAAGGCTTTCAGTCAATGGTCTTTCATGACTAGTGCAGGAAAAAGCAGACAGTCAAGTGCAGATCTCCGGAAAAAATATACCCCCTCGTCCCTGCGGTGAGCTCCAGCTGACTCTTCATCTGCCCACCAGAAGACAGAGAGGAGCACAGCTCACCTCCAGTGACTGGAAAATGAACCCAAACCTGGCAGTGCAGCACAAGCCTAGGCCATTGATCATGTCAAGAAGACAGGACAACTCACAAGCAGGCGAGGAAGCAGACAGGGAGCGGAGGCAGGCAGACAGGCGAGATGAGGAGAGAAGAGAGGAGAGAACAGTCATCGAGGGAAACCCTGACTCTTTGATCCTTGGGTTGTTTCTCGTCCTCCCAGACTTCCTCTCACCATCTGTAGCCTGGCTCTCACCTGTCTGTCTCTGGCAAGCCCACTAGTGCTCGTTCAATTGCTATTGCTTCCTCTCCACAACAATAGAAACCTTCAAAAGTAGAAGTAGCCCAGCCGTGGCTGCAGTCGCGCTCTGCCAGAGGAAGTGAGGGGAAAGGAGGATAACGTAAACAACAACAGTAGTATTCACTCCAGCACTTCGAGGAAGCACCACAGGCCAAAGTGTGCAAACGCATGTCTCGCTTAGGAGACCAGCTCACCCACAACCGGATGCACAAAGTTCATTCTCACCAAATATGTAAATTATTGTGCCATAAACTTTTACCCACAAAGTTTACCCTTGGTGTTCAATTTGCTACAACTGAAAGACTGATTAAAGTCACACGGCAATCTATCTAAAGACTTCAGATATTGTTTAGTCAAAAAATTTACAGCTGCAAGTAGAATGCAGAGAAAAAAAACACATGCCATCCAGAGAAAAAGATGGTGTGAGTGATTTACAGTCCATGCATATGATTATTCTGAAACACTGGCAGTCCCCTAACCTGTCACGAACACTCAGAGTCATATCAGATGTAAAAGCCACTCTGAGAAACTTCTGCTTTGAGTGAGCAAGTGGAGCAATGATGCATATACAAATTTTTCACTTTTGCTTGGCAAACAACCACCAACTGGTTGCCCAACACTGCCTCTGGGCGTGAGCTGTCAGAGCTCTGACGAGACACCCAGATTTCAGCTATACAGATTCATTTCTTCCCATGAAGTGTAGAAGACAGAAGTTAAGAAATAGGACAATGTTGCAAACTGGCATTTTAAATATTACCATAAAGTATACACAAATCTATTGCAGTAAGAGGAGGGACTGCCCATTCAGACACTTCCTTCCGTGCATGTGCCCTTAACCACACAAGTAACATCTCAAACAGCCCCCAACTCATGTCTTAGACTCTTTCCTGTCTGTCTGGTTGGGTTTTGTGCATTTTCTGACTGTTCACACAGTGATGCAGCTGAGAAGTCCACGTCTGATCACAGGACAGAAAGCCCTCAATCAGTCTCACACCATGCTCCAGTCAGACATATTATCTGCTTGTTTGTAGCCATTGAAAAGCATGTGCTTTTTTTTTCTTCTTCTTTCCTGTGCATATGCATGCCTACTCATGAGTGTGTCATGTGTGTAAGTGATAATGCACTTCTTGTGTCAGATTCAGGGCAAAACCCCAACTACAGGGGCCCAATGAATCACTGAGCACGTTAACGTGGTAACTGTTGGGTTTTTCCTGCTGTAACCCCAAGGTTTCATGAAAGAAAGAATATTAAAAACATATGCATTGCGTAATTTTCCAGCAACTTGACCAGCTTTGTAAAAATGGATCTGAACCAGTCAAAGATCCAGAAGAGAGATTTTATTTGGTCTATGGGAACAATTAGGTGAAAATAAGAGAAATTACCACATTATTTTATCTAAAATAAACAAATTTGAAATCTGGCAAAAACAGACACAGAAACTAAAATAAACGTTTCCACAGCTGTACATTATTTTTAAAATGTGCATAGTACAAGTAAAATACTTTTTTTAAAGAAATATGAAAGTTGGCTGGGAAAAAAATGTACTGGCCACTGAGTAAAGTTCTCAAGAAATGAGCACATTCTTCTTCTTTCCTGCGCTTGTTTCTTAACCTGATTTCTCACAGTTGTCTGCTTTAATGTGGACATGCAAACAGAAACGCAGAGAGGCATCTGTGAAGTATTGACATTCATCTTCTCCCAAGTTGTCAGCCAGATACACAATTACAGGAATGCCAGTTTACACACACCTGTTCCTCCTCAGAGACCGCAGGGCTAAAATATACACACAAAAGCATGTTCACGCCGAAGTAGACATACAGACACACAAACAAATGAACTAATACAAGCATAAACAAATGAATTCATGCACCATTACCAGAGAGATTGTCACGGCAGTTGCACATATGCACTCTGACAAAATTTGACTAATGTTCGAGGGATTAAAACAACATCAACAAGCCTCCCGCCGCTCATTTATTTCTTCCCACTCTCCATCCTGTCCATCACTCTCCACCTAACCCTGAGCTCAGCTAATAGCTGTATAACAGCAGCCACTCACCACTCCCTGCAAAACATTGTCGGCTGCGTAAACACAACCCATTCACACATACAGAGAGGAAGGACAGTCTGATTTGTCTGGGTTTCCAGTCCAGGCTTGGCTGTCAGAGGCCTCTGCTTCTCAAAACAGTGAGCCCCTAGCAACACTGGAGCCAAGCCGTCAGTCAATAACACAGTGGTGACGGAGAGGCTCTCTTCACATTTAGCCTGCACATGGCTTTGAGATGGCACACACATGCTTCTATACGCTATAAACAACCATACATGTAAGGATGCATCGCATGCTCCAAAGTGAAAGAAAGCTCTTAGTTGCATGTATTAGTATAGCCAACACACATTCACACACAGTTTGCCAATTGCCCACGCCTTTGTTCAAGGGAAAATGTGCCTGGCAGCCAAAGAGCTGTTCTCAGTAAACAGCTACAATAGCAGCAGTCAGACATGGATGTTAGAGTGGGCAGCCGCAATACCTCTGTGACCAACAACTATTCTGAAAGTCCACACTAACTCAGTTTGAGCTCAAATAGTGACGCAGATTGATGGCTTCATAACAGCAGCTTCTATCGTATTGTGCTCCATAAACTTCAAGCTGAACAGAATTCCTTGTACTGTTTAAGAGTCAGCATTCTTGCGAAATATTGTTTTTTTTAAAAAAGAACATGGACAGCGAAGCATGAACAATCAATCTGAGGTGACAGATTCAGTTGTAGCACAGTGGTTGATGAGTTTTATTTACAGTGGTGTGACTGACGCTGCAGAGAAGCTATAAACTGCTATTAGAGCAGAGCTAGATTCCAGCACAGGCCTGAGGAATCCAGCCTGGCACATTGTCTGTCTCTGGATTTGACACAGCAGTCTGGGCGCCCAACACCAAGCAAACAGATACATAAACGCTACAAACACTGACATATAGGAGTTTGCACACAGCTTCCATACACGCCAAACTGGCTGCCATTTTCTTACATATGCATAAGCAAAAGTACATATGTTATTTAAAAAATAACTAAGCAATGGTTGGGATTGAGTCTGTTTATTTATAGGTCACTATGCCCATTAATGGACTTGGCTATTACTAAGGGGCTGAGACAGATTTGTGAACAAGTGGCTGTGATTCTGCCTTACAAGTCGAATCTTGATCATTTCTTACACTATAAAAAAATGTCCATGCTGTAATAAAATATCATGGTCAGTATGACGAAATAACTATACGACTAAAATTAGCCAAAAAAGTCAGAATTACAATTCACTTTATACACATTAATTTAAATGATCATAGTAAAATGAGACTATAGTGCAGCACGCTGTTATAATGTCAGATGGCATGATAACAGTAATTATATTCTGGTTTATAACATACTGAACTGTAGTTGAGAATGCAAACAATGACACTGTGTTGTTTAGTTTCTTTTTCATGTAACTGATTTTCTCTTGCTCTCATGTTTGGAACATGCATTATAATTATTCTTTTTTACAGCAGCTCTACTTCAAACAGCTCAATTAGTTACATTGACATAATTGTTTTAAGGGACAATTAAAGGTTTTTCCCTTAACAGATATTAATTACAGCTCAGTGACCTTAGACCACTTAATGGCATCACCTAACACAATTTATGTATACTGTATATGGCAACAATGATAATTCTTTTAAATCTCTCACTCTCTTCCTCACAGAAACACACACCTCCTCCTATCCACAATACCATTATCTACTCCCAGCCCTGCCCCCTCAGGCATCCTAATCTTTTAATTAAATCTTTTGTAATTATAATGAAATAACCACGAACTTCTATCGGGGAGAAAATGATCTGGCCAGAATGTGCCAGCAGTCACAGAAAGCTCTTATTTCTTTGGCACTTCTGCTGAGATCTATACCCCCATTTCAATTAGCTCTTTAATTCACCTCTGAACAGCACATTAAGGGAAAACAAAGAGGCCCACGCACTATGAATGCGTGAGTGAAAGCCATGCCAAAATAGTGACAAACTATTCAAGCAATCAGTTACTGCAAAGGCTCTTGTGTGCTTCACTTGCTAGCATCACAATGGGAATCTAAACTGTGTTAAAAATAGTCGAGCTACAGTATGATTGTATTTTGGTGGGGAAAAACACACTTTCCCTTTTTTTGACCCTAGCGAACTGCTAAACGTAAGTGCCTCATTCTTCTACTCAAATGAACAAGACAGGGAGGGGATTGGTCTGCATAGGCTCTCTCAAATGGCTTCCCTAGCAGTTGACTAATTCAGTTCTCATTGACGTATGACTAAATCAGTGTCCATTATCCTTATGTGTGGGGCAGCTCAGATGTAGTACCAGCTCAGAAGCATAAGGCACTTAAGAGCATTACACAGGCCAAGCTGATTGAAAGGGTCTCCTTTTCAGTGAGCTAACAAGGCTGCCACACATGCAGTAGATCTGACATTGGCCAGGCTGTAGCCTCTGACTAACCTCTGACATTGAGGTCTCCCACTAGCACACAAAACAGGAAAACTGACCACACACTTTTAAGTCAGCCGATTGTCCCTGGCTAACGGCCAACTTCAATGACACTTATCACCGCAGCCGATTTACATTTACAACCAAGACAATAGGATACACTCATTTGGTGAAAAACTTAGGGGAAGAACATTCTTCAACATGTTGCAAAAGTAGTAAGACTTCATCTTTTTCCTCTGAAATGCTCAAAATGTGCGTTTGCCAAACAGCTGAACTTCAATAAAGCAGGGAATAGAGGATAAAAGAAAACACCTCAGGAATTCATTGTTAGGTATCCTGGCAGGGCTAGGTGACTCTCTTTACAAACACAGTCGTTAATATGGTGTGCAGAGTGCATGCTTCTGTGAGTGTGGCATTAGGAGTCAAGCAGATCCTTCTGTTGTGCAGCTGGGCTAGCTTAATGAGATATCAGACTCAAACATCAATTCATCAGCTTCGTTGATGAGGACAATGAGGGGCAACTGCTTCGGTAAAGAGAGGCATTATGGCTCCTTGTGCAAGGATAGGACAGCCTTGTTTACAGAGGTGACTGGTCACAGAAGGTCTGAAACAGTACACCAATCTAGCCTCCACTTAGCTCTGCTAGATTCTGCTGTAATTCCCTAAAGGCAGCGTTTCAGCACTTACATATCTGTGATTCTGAGAAGGAAAAAAAAAGACTCAAAACAAAGATGTCCTTTTGGAATTTGGGGGCCTGATTTTGAAACATATGCACTTGTGTGAACGGGTTAAAAGGAGAGGCCATAGAGCCCTGATTGATTAAATAAACAAATCTCATCTTGTTATCATCAGGGCTCCCCTAGTTGAGCAGAGCAGGCTGGGCTAGCTGGAGTCCCCTCTGGCCTCAGCCTCTACTGACAGGGCATCTGTCTTCATTAAAGCTTAGCCAGTGTGCATGACGGCCACTGAAATGCTGGTGTCTTCACGATTAATGAAGACAGATGACTCCCCCCCAAGAGGCAGGAGCAAGGAACAAAAAGCAGAAGGGCGAGCTACCACAAGAATACACAACCACTTAAAATCAGCCCCTAAAAAACAAGAAAACAACTAAGCTGTTTATCTGATTGCTTCAGCTCCTCTTACATTCTTGATTGTTTTTCCACTGTCATATCTGGCTTGGCTCCCTCCACACGTATCCCACCATGCCATTCTTCCCCCCCTCCTCAAATCCTTTCCCACTGTCACACACTCCTCACACAGCAGTAGCAACCCCCTGGAAGTGTATGGAAATGGACCCCAGTTGTTGTTGGAGTCAGAGGTTGAAGGAGGGAGAGAAAAATGAGGCAAGAGTATAGGAGAGCAGAATATGGTCAGCGTATCCTTTGGCTTTCTTAAGACTTTATATGCACTCCCATTTCTTCATTCATTCATTCACTAAATAATTCATCCACTTATTAATTCATGGCTATTTGGCTCAAGAGGAATATCATTATCTATCTAGTATCCATAGATAAATCAAATGGGACCTACAAAGGCAGCAGCAGGCCGACAAAACTTTTAGCATCTGTAACATCAGAACAGCCTATATTTCTCATTTGTAACCACACACCTGATACAAAAGTCACACTGTTCAAAGTGTATTCCCTTCCTGTCAGCCACTAAACCTTTTCCTCTTTAACATAGCAAGGTCAAACCTCAGGTGGCTCACATTGTCACTGAAACTTGACTCCATGGGTGCAATCTCAAAAGTCAAACACAGACACACAGGCTGGATCCCACAGGCACATAAAACATAGCTAAGCCGTGAATATAATATCATAGCAAAGCATTTATTTCACATGGCCAAGCAGCCAAAAACTAGCTGTGAGGGGAGAAGGGAGGAGAAGAGACTCTCTGTCCCAGTCTCTTCCTGTGCTGCTCTGTAGCCCCTGACAGCAGCCCCCTTGGCCGAGCCCTAAGGGGTAAACAAGCCAGCAACAAGAAAAAAAAAAAAAGTGTGTGCATGTGTGAGTGAGAGACGGAGCCAGTGAGAGACATGATTGTATCACACAAGAAATCAAGTAGGATGCCACTTACACTGAACACTGGCACTGCCCGTCCAGGCGAAGGGATCCAGCCCGGCAAAGAAGGGGCTCGCCTTCCGCAGCATGCATGGGCCACGGCTGGTGACATCATAGAGCTGACGGGGGCCCATTCCCAGAGCCTCCATACAGTCAAACATGGTGCCCCCCCACCCTAAACTCAAATCACTACGAGCGTTCAATCCTGCCTGTGCCCTGCCGTGCCGCGACTGCTCACGTCACTCGCTGAGGCAGTGACAACACACAGCAGCAACAGATATCTGGATTTGCTTCCCTCCTTCTACTTATCTCTGGCTGTCACTCTCTTTCCTGCCGATGCCGAGTTTCCCTCTCTGTGTCTCAGCTGGAATGCAGATCTGGTTCCTGCCTGGCTGGGCTGAGCTGAGCGTGACTCTGCCTCTCTATTTTCCCCCTTAACCCCTGGGTGAGCTGCTCCCTGTCTGCTGTAACAGACCTAAATAACAGCCTCTCACAGCTCTCGCTGAGCCCCAGACACAGCGGAGCGAACCAACTGCTATAGGCATGACGCTCAGAGAGGGGGTGGAGAGAGATGCAGAGAATGCCAGAGAGGGCGGGATAAAGAGAGGAACCCAGAGGGGAGGTGGGATGGAGGGAGGAGAGGGGGCTGTCCAGCAGAGCCTGCACTGGAGGAAAAGCTGATCTGCTTATAGGACAAAACTTTATTCCCATTTTTCTTGTGCTTTTTTTTCTGTCTGTGCTGCATGTTTCAAATTTCAGCCTTAAATGCTAACAATCATGCACACACACACACACACACACACACACACACACACACACACACACACACACACACACACACACACACACACAC
>JBBBVT010000014.1:12410526-12425936 GCA_037177035.1 Craterocephalus eyresii
CGCCCGTTGATAGCTGGGATAGGCTCCAGCACACCCGCGACCCACTTGGATTAAGCGGTTCAGAAAATGGATGGATGTAAGATGGGGTTTTTTACATGGAAGATGCAGAGAAGGTGAGTTTTAGATGTTTTAAAATTAGTTGGTATATTGATACACAGTACCTGACCAAAATAATTAAGAATTTCATCAAATATTTCATATGCTAACTAAATATGAAGAAAAGAAACACGTTTAAACTTTTCAATTACTCACACAGCCTTTTGAGGAAGTACAATAGAAATAACAAAAATATGAATCAATAGCTTCACTCATTGCTCATCACAGTAATTAGCATTGGATCACAGCTAATATAAACTAATAAATGTACAAAACAAAAAATGTCACCGTCTGCACAAAAAGCTGTGTAAGCTAATTGTTGCTTATCCCGACTTAATCTTTGACCCCAGCCTTGTTTGAGCTCTATCAGAGAGCTTAAACTGAATAACTGCACTGCTTAACCCTTGTGAACGATACCACAGCCAGCGCAGATGTGTCGGTACAAGCAGTCATGTATGAAGTCCCAGTGCATGTGGTTGCCTGTGTCTGTTTGTGCTTTGATACTTGTTTTTGTTTTAACTCATGCCAGCGTAAAAACCAAAAATCCATCTGTCAACGTGGTGAGATTTCATTCTGCGTCAGGGGGTATGTTTTTAGTTTTTGGATGAAAGAAGTGTTCTGTGTGTGTGTGTGTGTGTGGGTGTGTGTGAGTAAGAAAGGGTTTGTGGGAACTGTGTCTCCGTTGGTGTGTTTGCCTGTGTGTTTTTCTTGCAGGGTGTGTTCTTGGATTCCACCACACCGGGACACTACCCCCCAGGTGCTCTTTCTCTCGCGCACTCTGATTCGTGAAAATATCTCGAGGATTAGGTGGGCAGTGGTAGCGGGAAGGAGGAGGTGGAGGGAGAGAGGGGGGGGGTTGTGATTGACAGCTGAAAAGCTGGAGAGGTGCTCAGGCATGCTGTGATGGTGGGGGGACTTTACACAAGGGAAGGAGAGGGGCTCACAATCTCTGCACTCAGCTGTTGCCACCCACACCCATTATAACCCCTCCACCACCTGCCACCCATTAAGACCGCACTCAGATCAGATTTCAAATAACCACTGCTTACCTTTACCTAAACAAAATGTTCATTCTTTCCTCTTTTTCAGATTTCCTTTATTTCACACTGACAACCTAATGAACTGCCTAGCCTGTGGTAGTTTTGCATGAGGAAACACCCTGACCTGTAATCCTGCTGCTGATTTTTAGTTTTAGAGACAAGCAGGTGTTTTCAACAATAAGTTATGTATATCAGCAGCATGTGTCTATAGTGGCTAGTTTTTGCATGACACACAAAAACTCTGGACTGCCAACAATCTCCTCTTTGTGCTCTCTGGTCCCTACGTCAGCATTAGCACTTCAGTATACAACAGTGCCCCTCGTGGTCAAGTTTTAAACAACAGGCCTAACATTAGAGGAGCTTGTCATGGTGTTATGAATCCCGCGTCAAGCTCACCATTCTCTCTACAAATAGGTGTGTGGCACGCTCGATCTGTGAAGAACTGCAGTATGCAGGCTCCTTTTCAAATATCTTTTCATGCTTAGTTCTCATCGCCTCACAATGAAAGAATGTTGTTTTGTCTCCTATCGCAGACTTGTGGGTTGTGTGCCTATACACACATACACATGCACACATACATCACTAAAGCCAGAACCTGAATTTGTGGTCCTAACCACATCATCTACAAGCATCAAGCATGCAGTATGAGGAAACCACAGGAGTAGAGTCATCATTGTTTTGATGAAAACAGACATTTTCCTCATGGTTTCTTTGATAGGTTATTTTTCTACCACTCATCCTATATCACAAACAGACCTTGAAGCTTTCCAGTTTCCTCTAAATTACACATAATAACGTGCAATTTAAAGAGTCATACGTGCCACTTCCAAATACATGTCCAAGTTGTTTAATGATTTTTAATGGGAACTGAGTAAAACAAACGTAATGGCCAAATATTGTGTGTGCATTTTAAGCTAAGGTAGAACTTACATGTGAGAGGGAATGCAAGTCAAATACAGACAATAACGAAAATGACTTACAGAGGGCGGCCATTTCTTTGGGCAGGTCAGCCCCAAATCTCCCAAACAGGCTGCTGTTGGCCAACAGGTCGAAGGGGGAGTGGCTTCTCATGGAGTTGAAGGGGAAGGGGTAGACAGCAGGTGGAAAGCCAGTCATGTGACCCACCTGCTGTTCCCTGTTGGTAGCCATGGCAACGGAGCACACGGAGGTCCGCAGCAGGCCGACAGGGTTTTGCGACGCCTGGAAATCCTGGACAGAGTTTGAGTCTGTGTCCTCCGTATGAGCGGTGGTGGGACGTCTGGTTCAGTGAAGGAAAGCCAGAGTTCACTAAAGAGGAGGTATCCCGTCAGATTCTGAGAGAGAGACAACAGAGACATTTATGTTGGCTTTTTATGTTCAAACGTATACATTTCTCACATTAAACCCAAGCATAAGTGCTAAAGCATGAATGTGAATATAAAATCTGTGGTTTATATTAATTCACCTCACACCAACTCTGAGTCCATCTACATTCTGGGACAGACGATAGTTTTTCTGTTGATTTAATGAAAGAAGGATGCACAAACTTCATAGTATGAGAGAACAGGAAGGGAAGAGGAAGCTAGGAAGGACGTAACTGATGGAGACGTGCAGGGGAAAGTCATGAGTGAGCTGCGAGAGGAAAAGCAAGAAAAACTGGGACTGGGCAAGGGGGAAAGAAAATATGAAAGAAGTTTGGAAAAAGTTATAACAGGGAAGAACGAGAGGGAGGAAGGAGAAAAAAGAAAGAGGGAAAGAGAGAGAGACAGCTCTTGTTCCTGCAGTTTTGAAGAGCTTCCAGTCTTCTACAGTGATTCTAGGCTATGCCATATGATTTAAATCACCAGAACTCTACTATAAAGACCTCCTCTGTTTCTGCTGCCAGCCTTGCACAGCAGCCTGCCTCTTTGCCTCTTTCCCCCAGGACCAGAGGCCCAGACACGGGGTCCGGAGCATGAAGGGGGGGGGTCGGTGGGTAGGGAGAATGAGATCCACTGATTGCTAACTGATGCTGTCACTTCCAACTATCTTCACTTGAGGTACGGCTCCCATCCCACCGAGTCATTTTGGCTCTAACCTCCTGCAGTCTGCTCATCACTTTGACTGCTCACAGTGGGCACAGACAAGCCCGGCTAAACACTGGACAATCCTGCAGTCATGCTCCACTGTTGACTCAATAAAAGACGGGAAAAATCTGAAAAAAAGGCGATGTTTTCTTTTAGCCTTTCGCTTCCTTCGAGTGATTTCATGAGTGGGTGGTGTGATCAGCTTGTTTTTTAAAATGTGGCTTCGAAAAAGAGCAGAGCCAAGGAATTTGGAACTGCTGTGGCTTGTGAATTTGGGGAAAAAAAACAGGGGAAAAAATCTTGGTAATGAATTCGGTATAAACAAAGAAATGAGGGGGGTTGGGGGGGAGTCTAAGGCTGAACCGGTGAACTAGTGAACTGAGAGGGAAAAAAGGCACGGAGGAACAGTGACGGGGTCTGGGCACTTGGGGGCACTAAGGGGTGGCGCCATGCCCAGGAAAAAGACGGAGAGCTTTCCAAGATGCACACATATGCGCCGCACAAGCTGTGACACATACACATATGCAATCAAGCACTCAAAAACTCCACACGTCACATGTGTGAGAGCACCCTGTCTAGCACACACACACACACGCTTCTCGCCCCATGCCTTTTTTCCAGGGCTCTGGCTCCCTCCCTACCTCTCTTTCTGGCTCTTTCTCTTTCAACAGAGCCAGTTAATTACACCCTACTGCTGCAGGCAGCTTCAAACCACCACTAATTTAGAGTTCCATTACAGTAAACTGTTCCACATGTGCATCCAGGGCCCAGGCAGGCTCGGGTGGCCACGTTTCAGGAAGGAGCAGCCGTCAATAGGCACCCACCCCCATCCTGCCAACACACCCTGCCATCTTTTTTCCTTTCTCATTTCTTTTTCTTCATTTAGTGTTGTATGTCTCCCCATTCCAGTCGATTCCTCATCGCTCATCAAAACTTGCTTGGATACCCCCCAAACCCTCCTCCATTCAAACAAACAAACATACACATACACGCCTCTCATCTCTCTATAATCATGTCCTTATACCCAATCTTTTGTCCGGCTCTTCCTCCCCCACCCGCACCCCTTTCTTTATCCTTCTGCTGCTTATACAACTTGTACCATGACCCTGTGCAGCAGTTCCACTGTATGGCTAACACACAAAAACATCACTAAAGATTTCACAGTGGGCCTAATGGGAGAAGAGGTATAGACTGGAAAAACAAAACTGCCAGCAACACTCAGGCTCATAATGTGTGTATGTGTGCACTGTTCAAGTGTGTGAGTGAATACATATGTGCTTGGCTAGCACTTGGCCCGTTTGGATTTCTCCTTCATGAACTCTAACCAGTTCCCATAAAGGCAGTGCAATATGTCTGCAAGAGCTGGGAGAGAAAAGAAGAAGGGGGAAAGGTAGCTAATGATAGCAGAAAAATACAGCAGTATAAATGGGACATTTTCATTCACACAGCAGGAAATGAAACTGTATCAATCTAAACGTTTTGGTTGAAATGAGTTTTAAGGCAACAAGTCACAGTTAGTGGCAACCAGCAAACCACAGTATAACTGTATACACGAATAAATGTGATTCGGTGTTGAACTGAAAACTGAAACAATGAAGGGCTGAAGCACAGCTTTTAAAGCAGAGCCCAGTAACTTTACACTCCCCAAACACAACAATGAATTAATAAAACGAGTTGGCACCAGTGCTTTTTAATGAGTCACATCAGCCCAGCAGCTTTTTACAGAGCCATTTATGTTTTATGTTTGATCCTGTGGTAGTCACTTTTCGCCAGCTCGTCTGGGGCTATAAGGGGATAAGGGGAATTTGGAGTGACCTCATCCCCTCCTGTTAGCCAGGGCCAAATGGGCATGGAGGGCCTCTCCACTTCCCCCTTGAGCCTGGGGGGCACACAGGAGGCAACAGGCGACCAGGCAGGCAAGGAGCACCAGGGCGAGTGATGGGTGGATTCACTGCTGCTCTTTCTGAGGGGACTTTCCATTATTGCCTAAGAGGTGAACTGTTGAGGTTGAAATTCATTTTGCATGTTTCTGTAAACAGGGGAGTGTCAGACCTCACAGCAGTTCGTCAAGCTAAAGTAGACACACTGGTTGCACTTGAGATAATCCATTGATTTTTATCAGGATATGACACCATGTAGCATCTAAAATGAACTCAATCAAGTTGGCAATTTGGATACAGAGCTGCAAGATGAGGCATGTTTGGACAGAATGAGATTTTCTTGTTTGCTGAAAAGTTTGGATTTCAACAAAAAGATGGAGCGGAATTAAAAAAAACAAAAGAAATACAGACGGAAAGGGAGAACAGTTACTAGAGACTGGATATCTGTCAAACACAGGGTATCAAATCCTCACTCCAGGCAATAAGATTTGCAGTCAAACATAAAAAAATCACTGGATCTCTAGAAGCTTTGCACTGTACAACAAAGAAAGGTACTTTTAAAATAAAAATAAAAAATGTTCCTCAAGAAACCAACGGTGATTACTCAGCATATATGAGCAGGATTGCAGGTGCCATAGCTTTCCTGCATTGTTTACCTGTGGATGATTATTATTCCTGTCTAGAGAAGACACACAACACACACACACACACACACACACACAATACAAAGGTTTAATTTTAGATTTCGATGGGTATCCATAGTTCATCTCCAAGCAACTCTTGCAGATAAAACATTTTTGTTCACTTTTCTGAAACTGAGCAAATTCACACGCTTGTGCAGTCTCCCCTGATGGCCACAGTGTGCATATTTCAGAAAGGTAAAATACAAGCATGTCAGGCAGCTTAAAAGGCCTTACTGAAGAGATTTAAAATTGAGCCTTAACACAAATGAACTGTGCCATGTATCCTGTCGTTTTGGTCTTTTCCCACCTATGACTTGCCCACTCCTCATTTTTCATAGAAAATTCTGCATGTTTTTCCAATTTCTCTCCTCAAATTGTCAACATTGTCAAGTGATTTATGCTCCACGGGTTTGTAAAGGATACCAGTTGAAGAAGAGGGGCCATGTTTCGGTTTGGTTTGTACATGAAATCTTGCAAGCGCAACAGCTAAGGGATGATCTCACAGTCCATGTGTCCTCCCGAGATGAAAGCGTGGCTTTTCCAACAGTTTGGATCAAAAAGAAGCATCATCACTGCTGAATATGTTCACAAACAGCCAATGGAGAGATTTATGGACCCATACTTGTACATACAAACTTAATTGCTCATTCTGAAACATGATCATGAGAGGGTTATCTGATCTTGCTGCTGGCGTCAGCAGTATTTTGGCAGTGAAAACAATATCCTCAACGCTATTATCTGATGCAAAGCTGACAACTTCCAATCTTTCAACAAGTAGCAGGCTAATGGCTCCAAAAAAAGACAAGAGTGACAGACGGTCTGGGGTTTCCAAACAGACCTGCATTCCATCACCTGAAACTTGTTTGACATCTGCCTACTCCGGGCATGTCACAAACACATATTTGCTTATTGCAACAATGAAAGGAGCCACCTCCCTGTGTGGTAATTTGCCCTGTAAAGAAATATTGTTCTGAGTTTTGTTCTTTTGTTTTTGTAGTGTTTTTTTTAGGATTGCCACTGGGAGGTATGATTCTACTATCCTTCTCTTTTTGTCTGTGAATAATTGAATACAAATCCCTAAATATTTTTCCATAAATATAACATAATAATCTATGTTGAGTTGCAGTGATTACGAGAGCTATGGAAAGAGTGAGAGCACAGAGTGAGACATAAAACACTTTGTGACATAATGAAGTCATCCCGACAGCTTGCTGTTTCCATAATGTGGTAAAGTTTTTTGGAATACTCAACACAGACTTCAGCAGTTTATACAAACACACCTACACACACACACGCACACACACACACACAAACACACACACCATAAAGGGAACAGACTTGGACAAATGATGTTAAAAAATTGAGAAATGTCTAGAAGCAAATAAAGAAAACACTCAAAATGGCAACATAGTGAAAGATAAAAGTTGGTTTTAAGTCTTGTACAATAATTACTAAAAGATCCACACAGGCAACTATGAAGGTGTTTCCCTCTTCTTAACTCAAACTGAAAACAATCCTTCTGTATAAAGTGAAGCATAATGGGTGGGTTTCACTACCACTGCTGCCTTTAGCCGCAGGAGTAAAAGAAACACAAGCAGGCCCAAACACACACTTGCAAGTACAGCATGCACAACAGCACACCTTCACACAAGTTTATCTTTGTGCCAGAAGGACTTTTAAAGGAGGTTTGGAAGCAGGATAAGAATGAAAATCCTCACCATCCGAATAGCACACCTGAAAAAAATAGACACAGGAAATGGTCTGCAAATATTTTCCTTGTTAATTATAGTGTGGTAGCACAGAGCCCTCAATTCCTCTAAAAATCACCTGGCAAACGCCTCCCCACCTCTTGGCCTTAATTGCCATAGGAATTCCAGCAACAGACAGGTATCAACAACTCCCTGATTTACCGCTAAAAGTAATGTCACAAAGGACTGTTTTGCAACGCGGAAGATTTCCTGAGCCAACTATTGTTTCAGAGGTCCTCAAAATCCCATAAAGATTTGCAGACACAGACGTTTGACGTTTCTGCACTTCGAATCAATTTCAGGATAAATGAATCTGACATAATAATGACTGCTAACTTTAAACGGCGTTATGCAAGTTACTGCTATTTATTCCAAGTTATTTTTTTTCCAACCAGACGTATCCAAAACAAAAATAAGGAAGAAAAAGAAAATCACCAATTATTTTCTACAGACATGCAATATGCTTTATAATTTACACGTAGCGACAATACAGTTCAGGAGTGGTGAGAATTTTAGGGAGTTCTGATTCTTCATATGTAAATTTAAGGGCGGTTTTGAAGTCAGTCAAACTTCATTATGAATATAATTCACTGCTAAAGACAAGCAATATGTGAACGAGCATCCTCAAGATCGAGTTGCTCTGCATAGACGGGCTATCCTCAAATAGGGCCCACAGGTGGTTCATTTGAGGAAGGAGTGGACAAGAGTGCAGTGACATTTCTCTGCCTCAGAGATGATATCTGCTTCTTCTACTCCAGATGTCAAGGCTCTGTCAGGCCAGATTACAGCTGAGAGCGATACAGATATCTCACACCCTGGAACCAGCACCCTAAACTCTGTTTATTGACTTCAGTTACACTATCCCTCACACTTACATCAGGCGCAACAGGGGAAATAAGCGCTGGAGAGCAGGTGCAAAGCTGAACCATTTGCCTACTGACCAGTCACTTCAGGAGCAATAAATCAAAACACACTGGGGTAAAGCTTCTCTGTGATACAGGGTCTGTAATCTCTATCTAATATCCAAATCCCACAGTGCTAAATGCTCCATGTTGCAGATAGTCCTAACAAGCAGAACTTGTTAACCTAGAACACATGCCAACATCATTAAATAATCTTCACTGGCATCCTGCTAACTATGAGAGCATGGTGAATAAACTTCCAAGTAAACTAAGACCAGAGTTGCAGACACACCTTGCTCCACAGGAATCAGCCGGTGCTGTTTAAAACATGGAAAACAATGCCTCTCTTCTCCAAGTGTTCATATGCTAGTTATAAAAAAACAACAAAAAAATGGTCTCAAGGACTGGTGACTCCTCTGGTGAATACACATCAAACACATGAAAACTTCTACACACTAAGACACACACACACATATGCTAATAATAAAGAGCTCCACAGGCACTGGGTAACACTTGAAACACTCACTAATAAGCACAGATGCATACACAGGCACATGCAGGCAAGCACACATGGTCGAGTTAGTTTTCACATAAACTCAGTGTCACGCTCACATTTATAATACACCAAGAGGCAAACAAACCGAAGCGCAGCGTGCAAACAAACACGTGTGTTGAGACATTTCAGTGTTTACACGTGTAAATCGACTCAGATTTTGGAACATGATTTATAGTCTCAGAGCCTCCAAAGTGCCTTGCATGCTCCGTTTCTGTCTTCAATTAAAAGAGCCAACCCATTCCTTAAAAGCAAGAGAGCAGACTCATCTGTTAACAGGGGGAGCATGTGAAAAAGGGAAACAAACACTGACCAAAACAAAAGTACCTTTTTTCAAAGTACAAGTTACTCACAAGCTCTCCCGCTGATGATGCGGATGGATGGAGTCCTTGACAAAACGGTCTGATTAGCAGCGCGAGCCAATGAAAGGAAGAAAAGATGTGTGCACATTCAACAGAGTCCCTCCAACAGCAAAGACAGAGCAGCAGTGAGCTTTGAATTCTCTCCCTCGCTCCCTCTCCTGCACTTTCCTCCTCCTCCTCCTCCTCAGTCGCTACCTCTTAAAATCACTCTTTCACTCCCCAAATACAGGCACACACTCACTCTCTCACTGAGAAATAATTATACTATGATTCATAAAGCCTTCCTTTGTCACGTGACCCCAACACTTCAAATATACAGCACATTTTTTCACAAGCCACACAATGCCTCGGGGGGAAGAAAAAGGCCCGGCGAGCTTAGGTTTCTGTTTTTAATTCTCTCTGCCTTCTTTGTCTCTTGGGTGAATTATTTTTTTCCTCCCTCCACTTCTTGGCTGAGGAGTCAGTTTGCCTTGAACTGTGCATGCTGAAATGTAAAGTCATGTCATGATCTTAGCTCATTCATGTTTTGTCAATGAGAGAAGTATGCCAGGTTTATCGGGAGAGGGAGTCTTAGTATCCTGAGCAATGCAGATCATCCTCTTTGTATTGTTTTGATTAAACACACAGGCAGTTTTATTTGAAAGCCAATAGGTTCATTCTTCCAAGAACTTTTACAATACGAGTCAAAGGTTTGGACACACTTCCCCATTAAATCTAACAAGAAAGTGTGTCCAAACATTTCACTGAGAGTGTATAGGTTTGGGTTTTTTTTTTTTTTTTAGCTTTAGTCATTAATCATTGTTGTGTTCTATCTAATGGATTTATGCTTTTCTGTCCACTAACTAAGGTTACACACTGCTGGAGCTGTTTTAGTCTAGCTCATAAGTAAGATAGGTACTCTGTCAGATTATCCATTATGTTTTCTGGTACTGAAGGCACTAATGAAGACAGTTACCTTCAGAAAACAATTAAGTCAGTACTGGACACAAGAAATGTGATATGTGATAAAACATTTTGCTCTTAGTGGAAATAAAATGGAAACCAGAATTTGGCATTCCCAGCTTACATTTTTTTGGATACACAACATCTGTAAACATCCTACCAAATAGTTTGTTGTAAGGAACATTTTATCAATCTGAAGATTTATTTTTATTATTCTAAAAGCAGATATCTGTGACTAAATCACTTGACTATCTAAAGTGAAACTAGTGGGTTGGCACATCGGCAGAAGGGAAGTCCCGGCTGAAATGGCAGGGCCATGCAGCAGCAGAGAGAGATCTGGGTGTGCCCCTGAACGTGCCCCTCTCTCCATATGAGATCATATGTTTCAGATCTGTGTTTGTGTGTTTGTGGTTCTGGGTGTGTGCCCCTGTTTTTCTCAATGTAATGTTTCTTGAGATGTTTTGCTTATGAGAAGCACCTCAAAACTAGGAGGAGTAGGCACACCTAAACGGGCAGCTCAGCATGCACACTTACCTCTTCACATCAGCTATGGAATATCCACAAAAGTACATATAAACAGTTTAAATACATGCATCATTTCCCATTAAAATGAGCAATATCTTTTCTGAACCAAACAAATGCAGCAAAATATTAGAATAAGGTACACGTGCATCACTCACTAAAGCAGAATTTTCAAGCGACACAGCACTATTTATCCTCCTACCTACCTGTGCATGTAAAGTCAGCGGCTTACTTTGTTTGTAAACCTCAGCAACTGGCCTGAGATAGATCTTATCCTCACTTATGCTGGCCCCAATATGTCTTCAGGATAAAGTCAAACCGTCTTAATAGGAAAACAAACCTCTCTGCCTTACTCTTGTTATTCCTGTGTCCTTCCAATTTCTTCAGTCACATACGGTCTACAGTAGCCTGCTGAATTGTTCCTTCAAACATTTTTGATGTGGCTCTGCCAGCAAATAATCAGGGTGAATGAATGGATAAGTAGCGAGAGGCACTGTTGCCTTTTTGCTGAAATGTACATTCAGGAAGCATAGATCTGAGCCATGCTCCAAAAAGCCCTTCAGCTGATCCTTATCTCGTTTACATTTGATTTACGTGTTGCTCATGAGGCCACTAACGCTAACAGATATCCCTTGACTGTTTACATGGCAGTGCTAAATTGGCAGTTGTGTAATAGGAAACAAGAAAGTAAATACAGCCGTGGTTCAAGAACTATATCTATGCAAGATTAATATGAACAGAAAGGTGTGGATTGCAAGTCAGTGTGAGGCCATCGGGCTGACTCAGGCCATGCATTTGTGTCAGAAGGTGCAGTCAAGTGCATGAAAATAGTCATATGTGTGTCAGTGCACAGTGCACATGCTGTGGTCCTTATTAAAGTATGACAGTGGGTCTGACAGGGGGTGTGTTTTGAGTGGTGCTCATCTTGCAGCATGCAGGTCTGTGTGTGTGTGTGTGTGTGTGTGTGTGTGTGTGTGTGTACTTAAGATTGTGTGCATGGATGAGTGTGTGTCGGCAGTAGCAGTGAGAAGGTCAGAGGTTACTAGTGTTTGTGTTTCAGTGTCAGTGAAGTGTGCTCCAGGCAGAGATTTATGATCATTGTGTCTGGGAGGCTGCAGAGTGGGGGGATAATGAAGACGGATCAGACCGCTATCTCTCTCTCTGGGCACCACTGGAAACAGAGGCCTATGGCCCCCTCCATTCTTGTATCAATAACTTCAGCCGGTGACATCATAACGCACTGCCCTGACATCAATCCAAACACAGCGCGCACCCACAAAAAAAGTCAAACACCGAGAGGCAATTCCTCGCTGGAAATCGACCGGCAAACCCAGGCATTGTTCAGCACGTCACTCTGCAGCTTCTCTGGATCTGTTTATAAAGATATGAAATATTCATGGCGACGTCTCACTCCGTCGTGTGTTTCCACTTTACATTCACCGTATTAGCATTTGCCGAGCGACAGAGTACAGGCACGGGTCTCGCTGGCAGAGGAAGACGAGAAAAGGCAGAAAGGAAAGAGGAAGAAGGGGGTGATCGAGAGAGGGAGGAAGTGAGGTCAGAGGGGTTACGGGGAGATGGAGAGAGGGGGAGGGAGGAAAGGTTCGGAGGTGAGAGGGCCAGTGGTACGGGGAATGTGAGAGAAAGAGGTGTGAAATAAGGAGAAGGAGGGATGGGTGGGGGGGTAGTAGATGGGATTGGTGATGTGCAGGAGAGACAGGGTGCCAGGAATTGGTGCCTGCAGTAGCAGTTTTCAATCGGTAACAAGATGCCCATAATGAGATCACTATTTCCCCACATTCAGACTGATGTCGTTTGGTCCTGAGAAGGCAGCTAGTGCAGGGTGAACACACACACACCCCACTCATAAGTCATTTGCTCACACACACCGGCAGAAAGACATTCAAGCACACACACACAGTCAAAAATGTACACTTTGCTTGGACTTTTTGGTTAGGGACAAACACGCACATCCTGTGAAATGAAGGAGTGCATTCATTCCAACTGGCAAAGTGAGCTCATTTAGAGTCCAACTGCCTTCAAGTAAAAACATACACAGAGGAATACTACTCACAGGAAAATGAGTTACTCATGGCAAAAGGAGAAATGTATGCGTTAGGGACCAAAGGGCATTTACCACCACTCGAACAAAAACAAATGAACACAAAGCTGGGAAGAGAGAAATGGAGAGCCAAAAGCTATTTTACTGCGGATGAAACTTTTGGGATAAAGGGGAAATAAAAAGTGTATGCGCGCAGACTTTTTGTGCATATTTCAGGGTGCTCTCAGAGGTTGTCCAAACAGCTACCAGCATGTGTGCCAGCAAATAAGCTCTTTCTGCCGAGTCCCCAACATGTGTGTCCAATGAAAGGTGAACGGCTCTCCTGTCTATACTTTCCTCAAAAATCAGCCATGATGTCACCGTGAACCCATCTTGAACCCACCTCTGTCAAAAAGCATTACTCCAGCCCTCCCTCCCTCTCCCTGCCTTATTTTTCTGTTCCACCTCTCCCTCCTTCACGCTCTGTTCCTGCCTCTCAGATACTTCAATGAGCTCCTATTCTTCTTCATATTTCCGTTTTCTTCAACATTTCCCTTCTCCCTTCCATGTCTTTATTTTTTTCCCCCTCTCCCTCAGAAGATTACTAATTTTTTTTTTTCTGGCAAGCGTGGCGTAATTGAATCACCAAAAACTCACTGTTATCTGCCAAAAATGCCAGGATGTTCTGATTATCATAAACTTTGTTTAAGCTGTGGTTTTACACGCACACACACACAGAAGCTCAGATTGCATGAAGGGAAGCCAACAAACTAAAAGCAGAAAAAATGAGCAATGGGGGAGAATGCAAATGAAAGAGAGAAGAGGAAAAAAGAGAACACTAGAGAGAAGAGGGGTGGTGGGGGCAGCAAGAAGGCAGCCAGAGAGCCACATATGGAAGTGATTCTGTAATTACTGCAAATCTGTGAGCTCAAAAGGAAAGGTCTTCTTTTCCATGCCTCCTTCCCTGCACATAAACTGCCCTTGTGAGAAAACTGGGCATAGAATACTGCTAAGGGAAAGGGAAAGACACACACAAAAAAAAGAAAGCTTTTCCTAAGCTTTTTCCCATACGATTTTGCTAAATAAATATACAAACGGAATATATGTCGGGTTGGAACATAGGTCTATTTTTCTAATCACGAGGCTAATTCCACGAAATCTACTACTGGAAAATGTTCTGCATTCTTTGCTTATTTGCTTTGCCTTCCTGAGTAAAACACCGCCCTGGACGATGATCTAAAAGAGTCTAGGCTCTGTTTGAACTGGAATAAACTTAATTCTCTAATCAGCCACTAACCTTGCTGGCATCACTCTCATAAAGCACACATTCAGCAGGGTTGGTGAGGAAGGGGGCGGCTATGAGTTGGACAACAGCCATGGTCTGAGTGATGAAGACTGTCTTTTAAGCCTCGGGCAAGGTAGTGCTCTGCAGGTGCGTACGTTGGCAGCGACTTCTGTTCTGTTCAGTCCCCAAACAGTTTCAGCAGCCTGTAATTATCTAGTGCCCTGCCATAACGTGTTCTCAGGATGAATGCGTGAGTAACACACAGTAAACACACGCCCGGATTGACGCAGCTCGAGCTGCGCTTATTTTTAGACACATCCAATTAATCACTACGGGAGATGATTTATGTAAAGTACAGAATCCTACCTTCTTCGCCTAGAGGAGCGTATGCCGCAGCTTCAAACGCGAGTACATTCTCCCCTCACCAAAAGTTTAAAAAGTTGAAGACGCGTGCACACCAAAGTTTGTAATAAAGGACACAAAATAATGAAATGGGCAATCTTCAGATTTGGTTGTCGCTTAGCTTCAAAGATGACTTCAGACACTTGTCAAGTTGCCTTTGTTTGTTGCCAACCGGCCACATAGTCCCTGCAGCTCAGGGGCGTTTGTTGGACTGCCACGCGCGCAGATTTTTGACACTATAGCTCCCTCTAGTGATGAGAAAGAGGAGTGCATCACAAATTCTCTTAGTTGATCCGATGGTAATATGGCAAGCCAGTTGGGCATATATTTCAGATATAAGACATCAGTGCCCTTCCTCAGTTTGCACTATGCACAAACATGTAAACATTTTTATCAGACTAATGGAACACAAAATCTGACTTATAACCACTATTCGGCAACGTGTGACATGTTTGCCCGACTAGTTACAAAGTTACAATGCTGTAGTGAGGCCACTTGACTCAATAGTAGGATGAAATTAATAACTAGTCAGCTTTTTAATGCTATAGGCCTTTGTACCAACCTAGCTGACTTGAATGTTTTACTAGTTAAGTGAGCAACATATTAGCTAACATGTTAACTAGTCACTATAGATTATTTTCCTCTACTTAAAATAGTGACCAGCAATTTTGTCTTCTAGAACAGTGGTTTTCAAAGTGGAGGCCGGGGCCTCCTGGCGGGCCGCCAGGGGGCACCTGGGGGTCCTCAGAATTCTGAGAAGCAGCTTTTTTTTTAAACGGGGGCTGTAGGTCCATTTCACAGTTTCAAGGTTTAGTGCCTTCGCAGGGTAAATATATTTCCGATTACAGCATTTTTGGTGCATCTTTGTCTTTTCAAGCTTAACAAATGTCATTATGGAAGAGTGAATAA
>JBBBVT010000014.1:12445671-12467661 GCA_037177035.1 Craterocephalus eyresii
TTTTATTTTGAACGATTTATCTCGTGTTCCGGCTTTATTTCCGGGCTGGATTGACCAAATCGGACGCGGCTCGCGCAAAAAATAGAACAGACGCCGAAACGATCGCTCCACGGCGCGCGGCGATTCTGGCGCTGCGCTTAGCGGCGCGCCCGATATGGAAGGCACCAGCTATTAACTTGGGAGCCAAAGTGAAACTGCTGCGCTTCGGGGCGCTTCGGCGCACTTCCGCGTCTGGTGTGTCCCCGGCGTAACGCTCTGCGCCACCTGACACTCACTTCGCTGGCTCTGGTGACAATAATACTTTGACATCAGCCACAATTAGGCAAGCTTACCTAACTTTTTCCAGCCTAAGTTACTCGATTTAATCCACGAATCCAAAGTTTTCAAAGACAACCCCTTATTGACCGATCTGTGCCTGTCACACATTTGTCCTCGACATTCGACATTAATCTAAACCTTTTTGAAGGTTAAATTTGTGTTTAACTTTCTGATAATTTATTTCTAAATCACCCCCCCCCCCCCATTTGAATATTAGTTCATTTGCTCTTTCGAAAATGCAATGCTAAAAATCTATTTTTTTACACACGTTCTAATTGTATAGCATAGGCTATGATATTGAGTTTTACATTTTAGCTGAAATGTTTGTTGTTGTTATAGTTGGGTTTTTTAGCAGTAATTCCTCTTCTGCAAAAGAATTGTGAAGCCCTTGTGACTCATTTCTAAACATACTGAAAACATGGATCATTTATCATTTAGACAGTAGCTAAATGTAGCTCCCATAATAAGTGAGAAAAATTTTAAACCTCGCTATTTAAACATTGGTTGCTTTTTGTAAATTCTACCTTTTTTTGTTTTTATCAATTCAGCTATCACTTGCTAACAAAGGCACCAATGGCTCCACCAGTGGAGAGGTCTTAGTAGCACCTGCTCCACCAACATATGAAGAAGCCACTGCAGGTATTACTACAATTGAGTTTATTGTCCATAAAATTTGCCTGCTATAATCTTATGCAAATAAATATGGCAGTGGTTATAATGTTGAAATAAAATGGCAAATATGAGATTGCATATGGAATTAAATGTCTTAATTAATGCACCCTTTAGGTGTCAGTGCTGCTTGCTACAATGATGTTGAGATGCTCACAGAATTTAACTGGGATGATCAAAACATCAGGAGAGTCTTCATCCGCAAGGTACTATGAGGCTTTATTATCACTTTATGACAATGCAATCGTGAATGTTGTGTATCTTTTTAGCTCAAGGCCTGATAAGGTTGAGCAGAAACAATACAAATACCATCATCTGTTTATTTATTCTGATTCATTCTCTCTTAGGTGTACACCATCTTGATGGTACAGCTTTTGGTCACTCTTGCTATTGTGGCTCTTTTCACATTCTGGTAAGACTTGTCTTGTTTTTACTTTCTCTCATTTAATGTGAAATAAACTATTTGCTCACCGTACTTAAAATTGTCTCTCTTAGTGACCCCTTGAAGGATTACATCCAAACCAACCCTGGGTGGTACTGGGCCTCATAGTGAGTAACACGTTAAGTCAGAAATACTTATTACTTTTGCTAATGTGGTTTCTAAATGTCTAATGTTATTTTTTTTTTTTTGCACAGCGCTGTATTCTTTGTCACTTACCTAACTCTATCATGCTGCTCTGCACCAAGGTAATTTTATAATTATAAAAACTAAATACACCACATTTTTAAAAATAAACCCAAATACATAAATATCACTTCCTTTTGTATCCTACAGGAGACAGTTTCCATGGAATCTGATTCTGCTCGCCATCTTTGTAAGTGCCAAGCTGATAATGGAAATACTTTTCTTAAACATTACATGTCTCATGCCTTTACTGGTCTTTTTATTAGATAAGTAATGTTTTCTAATAAACATAAAAACTGAAATTTACAATATCACAACTTACATGCATGTATCAACAATTACTATTTATGTGGACTGTTTTACATGACAGATAAACACAAGTCAAGCTTTAAGAGGATCTGTATAAATAAATATATATGTTTTGTTCTCCAGTCAGAACTTGGTTGAAATTTTTAATCATGACTATTCTTTGTGCTGTTACAGACCCTGTCCCTTTCCTACATGACAGGGATGTTGTCCAGGTATTTTTTTCATGTTTCCTCATCTTTTCATGTAGCTGTGTTGTTATGATCTTACTTGTCTTCTTCATACATTCTTATTAACTGTGATGATTGCATTTGTGCTAATATGAATACTCATTAATATGTTTTCAGTGACCTATTTGAAATATTTTAAATAATCCATACAACAGTTTAAATATATTAGATTAAGTCATGTTCTGTAGAGTCTAATTTTGTTTTATCTATTTAATCTCATGACCAGATATCCAACTCAAGTGTGAGTAGTCAAGTTGTAATTTACATTACAACATGTACTTTTGTTTTAATAGTTTCTATAATACCAAGTCAGTGGTGATGTGTCTGGGCATCACAGCAGCAGTCTGTCTCCTGGTCACGATCTTCAGTTTCCAAACTAAGGTCTGGAACAATGAAAATGATTTCACCTTGTATTTTATACAGTATTTGAAACATTTAAGGTTTGAAGTTAAAATAAATCAGTGAACTACATTGTTTAATTTTATATGCTCTCTCCTTCCAGTTTGATGTGACCTCATACCATGGTGTACTCTTTGTCTTCCTCATGGTATTGTTCATCTCTGGACTGGCGCTGGCTTTTGTCCTCCCTTTTCAATATGTAAGTATGACCAACCAAATCAGTAAATTACATAATTTGTCTCTACTAAAAGTCAAATGTTGACAAAGGATGTAGAAGCTAGGAATCTTTTCACGTCCATGAGATCTAAATTTGTCTACAGCAGTAACTTGTTCTCATTCTCAACTCACTTAGGACCCATTGGCATCACATTGGGCACAATGTATCTCTTTAGTATTGTTTTTCCATTCACAAGGTTGTGTGATATACTTGTCCTTCACAGTCTGAAAGAATGTCACAACAGTTTAGCCAAAAACTGCTGACATCACTGTCAGCGATGTAGCTGATTATGTTAAAAGGACTTAATTTCACAAATTTGTTTTAAGCTAAGTCTTACCAGTTGTTTTGTTGTCTAGAACTAAGTAATACCTGCATGAAATGAAAAATTAAAACAAGGTCTGACAGTAAAAACAATTCTACATAGCACTCACAACTCACTCACCTATGAAAGTCCACCCCTTCGTTCAGCACCTCCTTACAAGGTGTTTAGCTTCCTCATCCGGCCAAACATGGATGAAGACTTCTGGTTTACATGTTGGATCTAGATATTTATGGGGTACCATATATTGAAACATAACAAGGGGCCCCCACTCAAGTGTCTGTAAGAGTTAGGAATGGGAATATGGTTAGTATTAAATATTCTTGATGTTCTTCTGGATCCACCAACCTGAAAGGCAGTTTGATCAGTTTATTTACAATCTTTTTGACTGTCAGTTAAATGTAATGAAAATTTTCATCTAACAAATGTGCCACATGAATGCACTTACAATATTATCCAATAGGTGCTATGACCTGAAAATTCTTTAAGTAAAATATAGTCCACTTGTACCTTACACTTATACTTGTAATACTTCTTACATGGTGACTGGATTCAAATCTAATTAAGCCATTTTTACTGACTAGGTACCTTGGTTGGATGCCATATATGCTGCCTTGGGAGCCATTCTATTCACAATGGTAAGTCTACAGTTAGAGCAAAGCTATCAATAATAGACTAGATCAGTGGTTCTCAACATGGGGGCCCAGGATCCCAAGTGCAGGAGGTGGCCTGTGCTTTTTGTGATTTAAATTAAGGCCTTTTCCACACAGAGATTAATTGAGATGTATTCGCTCTTTTGTTTTATCATTTGGGTATTTCTTTCACATGGAACCAGTATTTTGAAAGGCTGAAAACACGAACTTTGCACCATTCCATTCCATTTTGTGAATGAGACATGTCAGAAGTGCTATAGTGCATGAATTTGTCTTTGTTTTGAAAAAAAGTATGGCTATGTTGATGATTACCTTAACTTTGGTTTTATTAAAGAGAAGGAGACAGCCAGAAAGCACTATTTACTGTGAGAGGATAGTTGATGAAAGCACAAGTCAGGCGGAGGTGTATGGCTTTTTGGTAGTTGCATGAAGGAAAATAGGTTGGGAACCTAAGGACTAGGACATAACCTGTTACCTTCATGACATTTGAAACAAAGTAAAAGATTTGTGTTATTTCCTTTTATCTGTTACAGTTCTTAGCATTTGACACCCAGCTCCTTATGGGGAACAAGCGGTACACCATGAGTCCAGAAGAATATGTCTTTGCAACTCTCAACATCTACCTTGATATTGTATACATCTTCTCCTTCTTCCTTCAAATCTTTGGAACAAAACGAGAATAAAAGTACAGAGTGATACCATTATAGAAATGTAGACAAATTAGATAAATTTCCTTCAATTTTGGTGATTGTGGTGACAATGTTTTCAATCAGTTATTGCAACATTTTTTTTGACTGATAGTGATGGGGTCGCAAATACCTTGTGAATCTTTTTTACAGCTGTACATGGACACCAATGCATATCAACATCCACCTCCAAAATGTATGAAAACCTTCCCTTGCACTCCAGCATGTTTGTGAACCTATGTGTCTGAAGCAATGGGCTAGCTTACTTTTACTGAGAAACCCTCAGTGATCTGTGATCTCGCTCTCCATTCAGTCTTGGAGCATCTGTATTTAATTGTATGGATGCTCATGAGTTGTACATTCCTGAAAATAATAACTGTTGATACTTTTTAGGATGTTAAACATCCAAAAATCCTGCATGGCTCCTAGCCTCAACTATACCGTCATTCCATCTGCTGTTGTCATGGGTGTTGATTTAGTGACTAAAAGTAAATGTAACTTCAAAATAGCTGATAGGATGTAAATAATTTTGCAGTGTTTTCAGACAGTTCCAATAATGTATATGTTCTGTGAATTACAACAACGTCCTTTACTGTATTTAACAATTTGACATATCTGTCTGGGTTCTGAGTGACAACCTGAAAATGTTTTCTTTTTGATTTAGGATTGTGCTATTCATTATCTTTTCAAATTGTTGACTTTTATTTAAAAAGCTTTCAGTTGTCTTCATTTTTCAGCACTTGCATCTCAAGTGTCCAGCATATGTGAACTGGAAATCAGATTTGTTTCTACAAAGGTAGGCTATTTAGTTTGAACCTTATAGGTTTTGATTTTTTTATGGTGCTGATGTAATGTGGTAAAAGACAGTGAATATGAACTAAATGATGCCAAATATGAAAGGACTGACTTTATCTTTGGAGAGACATGAATGATCATATTTAACGACATTTGATGTTTATTTTTCCATGACAGAGCGATATATTTCACAAAGGGTGTTGAATGAAATAGCAAGTTTGATGACTGAAGTTTATTTATCATATATATTCTAATGTGTCTTTTATCTTTATTCTATGAAGATGGTGCAGTATATTGTTTTGAGATGAAACTGCACTTCACTGGTGTTATTGTGATATCAAGTGTAAAAGGTATGCACATGGCCACATGGTTGTTTTTCCATTCACAAGGAAAAGAAGCTCAAGCTCAAGCTTTGATTTAATAAAATATGCTTTAACACCTTTACATCTGCATGATATTTAATTTGTTACCTGTTACGGACTCCATCTGAAAAATGAATGAAGAAAACTCTAATCATGCTGCATCTCAAGTTTTGGGTTTTAAAAGAAATCACTTAGATCTGGTTTAGTCCAGGGTATATGCAGGTATATGGAATATACCGACTTATTTTGCACACCATTTATTTTTATCTGCAAGCCTGATTTACCATTTTTCCCCTCAAAGATTTCAATCCATTGTTATTACTTGGGTCCACATTAACATGAAATTTTGGGACTCAAATTGTATGACGAGCAAATAGTGGTGTATTTTGGGTGTAAACTAAGTAGTCGTCCTACATGCCACTGCTTTTAAAATAGTGTTTTTCTGGGGTACTTTCTAAAAAAAGGCAGAAAATTGAGAGTATCGCACTTATCCAGTGACCACTACTCCACAGGTTAGACTTATACTTAATATGACCTCAAATGCATTCAGTTACCTAAACTTCGGTAGGCTATTAAAAGTACAAAACAGAAGCCTGTATTTTCGACTTGGCTATGGCACAATAAAATTAGGCATGGGCAATTACTGGTTAATACCATATAGTCAACGGTTGACACAGAAATCAAAATAAACAAAAACAGACCAACTATAATGCCTAAGACTCCATAACTGATTGGGCAACCACGTGAGAACACATTTAGATTGTTTTTTTTTCCTTCCAAAAAAAGAGGGTAGATTACACGCAGACATACGAACATTCAAAATAGATTTACATTCGTAGCATCCACATGTGACTGAAATAAACCATTTTCACATCACTGCCGGTGGGTGTGGCGTAATGTTAAATGCCATATACAGCATCCAATCATCCAATCAGAAGGCGCGATGGTACAGGGTCCTTGTTCAGCCATGTTGTGGTTTTGAATGAGGAAGAAGCGGGAGATGTTGTTCTTTACTAGTTTATTTGCAATATATAGTCATATTTGAGATATATGAATGGGTGAAAGTGCGACTCAAAATGGTAGCAAATTTTCCGACTGCGCCGAAAGGGACTTATCGCATTCCTGTTGGAATTTAATCATACTTCAAGAAATTAGCTTTGTAGCTAACAACGCTATCTACCGTGCTAGCTAGGTATAGCTAATTCCAAGCTAACTAGCTAACCGATAGTTGTGTCGGTGGGAAAGTAAATTTATATCTGTGGGGAGTTTTAGCATTTCTTTTAGAGTCTTACTTAACCTACCTCCTTTGAATGAAGCACGTTTGCTTAATTTTGCTTCCCTATATTAACAGTTACTGGTACTAGCATAGCGACTTATCTTTAAAGCAGCCGTGTAATTTCTGTAACTTTTGAGCCATGCTGAATAAAATCTACGAATGGATAGAAACAAGCTTTGCCAATCTACGCAATGGTGAGCCAGCTGCGGAGCACTCACATGGACACCGGGCAACGAGAGATGGTCAAGTGAGAAGGAAAAGGTCCAGTGAATGGTATGAACTTCAAAAGCCTAATTTTTATGAGGGAAACCTACTGTGTTGAAAAGTACACATGGTAAAACTGACGGAAAGTCATTCAATAAATCAATATGAATACCGATCCCTCGTACATGTTGAGCTTATTTTCAATTCGGCGAATGTGATATTTATTACAATTAATCTTCTTCGACTTGTTTTTCCTTAAGTTTGGAGGATGGCCATAACATTGATCAAGACGGTTTAGTGATGAAGAAATCCCGAATTGGTAAGTCCATTCTAACTTACCCAAACCATGTGAGATTAATCATGTGGTTAAAACAATATCTTGATGGCCGTCATAACAGGGATACATTTGCTTTGTTTGATTTTTCAGGCGATCTTATGGACACAGTCAAGAGTGCAGCTGAAGGCGTTAAGAGTCATAGTACCAGTGTGGCTACATGGATGAAAAACAGTGTAAGCCCAACTTTGAGAAATTTTCTGCCTACCTCCCCTGATGCTCCTCTTGAAGAGCCACAGCCCTCAACATCAGCAGCAGTCTGGAAAGGGAGACCGGTAAGATTTTTTTTTTCAGAGTGTCACTCAAAATGCTGGTAAAACACTTTTTCCTACTCTGTCACTGTTCTCAGATAAGTGCCATATCACAGGTTTATTAGTTGATCATGGTTATTTCACTCATTGTTAAAATATATTCCCTCCAAATTATGAAATTAGCTGGATGAATCCAACAGTCATATTTCCATAATTATTCTGCTTATATTTTCACAGTTTTTGCCCCTTTGTTCTGCTATAATTAAGTATATGTATTATTACAGTTTATCTAGCACCAAATGTAATTCAATGACCATAATAATGATATTTTCCCATGGATCTAGTAAAAGTTCCCAATATCACACCACAGCACTTTAGTAAATTTTGGTTTTCAGAGAGAGCAAAATCAACTATCTAGAGATTGTCTAGATTATCTAGAGGAAGCAGGTGGTAGGAAAAAAGTGATACTGACTCACTTTCTCTACTTAATCAAAACTCTAGGTAGCTTAAGGGGAACAAGAAATGATCATTTGTAATAGCGCTGCCTTTGACTTTGAGTTTTTTCTTGTGTGTGTGTGGTCTTCTGGTTTTAGATTAAGATTATTGATCGAAATTCTTTAGATGAGACATTTGCTGCCCCTTCAACAACACTGCAGTGGAAAACGTCCAAATCAGGTAAATCTATCTCTTAATGCAAAATTCTATGCCGTACTTTAACTTTTATTACACTGTTTATTTGAAAAACATTTTTCAGGTTGGTAGTCGCCTGACTTTGCTGCTTAACTTTGGCCATTTTCCCCATGACGTCCTCGCATCGAGCACAGTCCCAATGCTGTACTGTAGAACATTTTTTCATGACGGTCATTTTGACTAACAGGCTCAAAAAATCCTGTCATTTAGTATTTTTACCGGTCACTTTTTTTAAAAAGGTAATAATGACCTATTAAATAGAATTCTATTTTAGGATATGGTTAACTTTGACTGTGTGGGTCTTTCACTAGTCCACTGTTACAAAGCTGCACCCGCTCAAACCGTAAATCCAAACCCAACCCGTTTTTGTTGGATTTACTGTTTCCCCCCTGAAGATGTTGCACAATATGTTTTTTTAACTTGTCACCGCTGCTAATTCTCTGTAGACACATAATATCAGCGCTGCTTCTGCTTGGTGAAGGACTGCATCATGTAATGTGTGCTGTTCCAGCGCCTTGCTGTCTGTTGGCTGTGGGAACTCGAGCTGGACGTCATCTAAGCAGGAGTAGGCCAATAGAGAATGCTTAAAATGCCCCACTATATGCGTCCAACTGCGTCCAGTCGAAATGTATTGGCAACACATGACAGGCCTGCATACTCACTGGTTGACCTGTTGTTGGTATCTGATGCTGTCATGAGCGAGTATTTGATGAGTATGAGTACAGCCACAACGGTCAGTATCAAGGCGAGTACTGATGTTGGTATTAGGATGGTGACATCCTTAATTCCTAGTCTCCCTTTCCTAGGGAAGTTAACGATTGTACTGTTCTTTTATAACTTTCCCTCCAACTCCAGAGTGGTCACGCAATGAGAAGTCCATAATGGGATCCAAAGTGTGTAGACGACAAGTATGTATGAGTCATACACATCGTGAGGTGCCAAAAACAAACGGGCACTCTCTCAACTTGTCGCACTCCATCACCCCCAAATTTCAACCCACCCCACGTTTAGGCAGGCCACTAAACTTCAGACCACATGGGATTTCAAGGTATTACTTCCTGGTTTTTACATCTTGCAGTGAACAAAGTGTTTCATTAGATGCCTCTATTATAGAACAGTCCTTTTTATTATCAAACTGTCTGCAGTTCGATTGGTGGAGTGGGCACTTCAAGCACGTCCTGTACAAGCATGTATGAGAAGACCTTTCCCATCAAAGTGGTGCAGAGTCCAACACACAGCACCTCATCAAGCCACTTGCACAGAAGCAGGCCATGCTGCACAGCACAGGAGGTCAGACACAAGGACAATAAGGCATTTTGTGCTTTTAAATCTGATTCATTTGATCATTTGCCTGTTAATGCTGTTGTTCTCCCATGTATTTATCAGTCTGTTCGTGAAGAGGAGAAAGAAATCTACAGGCAGCTTTTGACCATGGTTTCTGGTGGCCAGTCATCTTTCCTTCACAACGGCAGCTCACACACCATTGTGAGGTCACACAGAGATTTGTAAGTATGCCTATACAAGATACTTTAACAATTTATTAACATTCTTATCTATAAATATTGACAGATGCACTTTGGGGACAAAAAGATGACAACTGTCCAATGGCCTATGCACTAAAGTTCAGCTGTGTTTGCTCATTTGTAGTATTGTGTGTATGCACTGTTGTTGCTGGAAATTGGCATGTAAGAAACATAACAACCAAATCTATATTCCTCTTTATTGCTTTGAGTCACTTTACTGAAGTGCATCTTGATGACTGATTGTCCCTGTTTCTTGTCACTGTCTCATAGCACCAGTTTCCTCACCAGCCGCAGAATGCTGCAGGTCTCTTCCCCAGCTGGGTCAGCAGCAGAAGTAACTTCAGAGGGACCCAGTAGCCCCCTCAGCCCCAGAGGGATATCTAGCCAGTACTCCAGCAACCTTCCCAGTCCTGTGGGAGCCTCCAGCAAGTCAGGGATAAGTTCTCAAGAAACAGACCTCAATTCCAGCATTGCAGCTGCTGTCACATCAGCGCCCTCTCCATCAACTCTGCAGGATAACACTTCTCAGGACACACAGTCATCAGGTGAAATAACAGCAGGATCACTCAATGGAAATGGGGACTGTGAAATTAAATCTTACAAGTAAACTTGATATTTTCTTGACTTGTGTATCTTTTTTGGGTGTAATATACTTTGACTTTGTTGCAGCTCATGATGGTGACTCTGTCATAATTGTAAATGAGCAAAAAGGTAAAAAGCAAGACAGTTCAAGGTTAGTAAATGTTTTGAATGAACGTTGCTTTTTACACTGTCAGATTTATTCAATTATATGTTTATTTCAGTGCCTTCTGATGACTAATTCCTTATGTGTACATTTTCCTGGCAGAAGCATTCATGTTTAGTTTATCTATTCCTGGATAATTCGTCATGCTTTTGTTGCACTTTAAGAATTTTACGTGTTTAGTTTGTGTTCAAATCTACAAACTATTTTTACACAAGCATTTTAGGCTGCACACAAATAATAAATACAGAAACATAGTATTACTCTATTTGCATTGTTTTTACCTATAAATAATTCATTTTTTAAGGGGTCGATATTTTGACTTTTTTTATTTAGAAGAAGCATTGCCTTTAAAAAATGGGAAAGTTTTTCAGTTCATTGAAGTTGTTCAGTAAAGGCACTGGAGGTGCTTACTTTCAGGGCCTAGTGGAAAATGCAAATTTTGGAAATAGATTTTATAAATATAGTCTGGCATTGGCATCAGACATTTTGGTTAACACGGTTACATTTGAAAAAAAAAATACACATATATTTTTTGGGTACTAATTACGTATCATGTATGAAATATAACTTGTTTCTTTTTTTTAATGGATTAACTATATTTTGGTTCCTACAGTGTGCCATGCTTCGAAGCTGAGTTATGGATCAAAGAATTGTAAGTATACCCTAAAACTTTCAATTAAATTGTACATGAATTTGTATACATTACAAATTTAATTTAGCTAGGATAACACACATTATCCCTTCATGAATCTTCTCTAGAACTAGCATGTATGACTCTCGAGCAAGAGAAAGACGGAGACAAATAGAAGAACAGGAAGCACTCGCTGCCCAGTTGCTGCGACAGGTGAGCGTTTGCCACAAGACCCTCCATTTAGTTCCAGTTTTAAAATATTGTCCCATTAACACATGACTATCTTGTTTGTTGTGCTCAGCGCTTGTCTGAAGAAGGTCAACATAGCTCAGATGTTGAGGTTGGTGTTCGTGTTCCTTTGGAGAAGGAGGTTCCTTTGACTCTTGTGATAGAGGCGCCAAAGGGTTTGGAGGAGAAACCAGAATTTCCTGAGCTGACAGGGGTATGGTAGCATGATAAAGGCTACTTGCAATGTTTGCCTACTTTAATGTATCTATTTAGTTTAACCTTTTTAAATAGACTTGTATAGAATATAAAGGTTGTTGTTAAGGATTTTTCTTTCCAAGGTCAATTTAGTTAACTTGTCTAAATGTTGAATCCAAGTGGAGCAGTGGTGAGCCATTGTTGATTTAATTTGTATTGTCCATATGAATTTTTCTTTTTTCCTCTTTTGTACACTATTGCTGTTTCTCTGTTAAGGAAATGGAGGCTGAGGTGAATGGGGCACTAATGAAAGGGGGCAGTCCTCATGAAGTGTTAAGCGAAGGTTTTGGTCTCAGCCTTACACGAAAAGACCTGCAAACCCTCAGCAGTCTAAACTGGCTCAATGATGAGGTGTGAACACATCAAGCCCTTGTTTGAATTAAAAAAATTTAATGTTATGTTTGATTTACATGCATAAATATTAATTTAGCATAAATATCCCATTTCACTTGTAAAATTTTTTGAAACTATCCATTTTCATTTTTCAGGTTATCAACTTTTATATGAACCTGTTGGTTGAGAGAAGCAAGGATTCCAACCTGCCTTCAGTCAATACATTCAATACATTTTTCTATCCTAAGCTACGCAGCAGCGGCTACTCTGCTGTGCGCCGCTGGACCAAAAAGATGGACATTTTTTCAAAAGACATCCTTTTGGTTCCTGTTCACTTGGGGATGCACTGGTGCCTCTCTGTAAGTCTGAATTATTGCAATGGTAAAAATGAAAGAAAAAGGACTGATCAGCTTTTTAATTTTTCTGGTTTTAATTTTTCTTTTTCTTTTTTTAATTCTTTACAAGGTGGTGGATTTTCGCAAAAAAGCCATCATGTACTTTGATTCTATGGGAGGAAACAATGATGAAGCATGCCAAGTATTGTTGTGAGTTTCTATCTTATTTTAAACCTTTTTAAGAATATTTTTTCAATAGCTAAATGTAACTCCATTTTAATGAACAAGTCATTAATCCTGTAGATTCATTATTGTTTTCTTTTAACAGTAACTACCTGCAACAGGAAAGTAAGGACAAGAAGGGCAAGGAACTGGATACCTCAGGCTGGACTCTACACAGCAAAAAACCCAGTGTAAGGCCTACAAAGACAAAAAGCTTGTCTGCTTACATTTTATAGTGTTTGCATGTTGTGCATTTTAGAAAATGTTTGGGTTTTCTTTATCATATGGAATCTCTGTTTAAGCTCTCAAAGCTGGTGTTGCCTCCACAGTATTTTGTTGTAAGGGGGCCTGGTGATAAAAAGGATTTTTATACAAATGGTATAATTGCAGGTTTGTTTGCTGTGCTTCCTCTAAGCACTTTAAAAAAACTACAAGATATATATTTGAAATTGATAAATCTAAAGTGTAAATAAATCAGGAAGCTGCAACATTTGCAAGTTGCTCATCTCAACATTTTCTCTGATTTAAATGAAAAGTTGATGACAAAGCAGTCTTTTGGTGTTGGGAAAGGTCATTAGTTTCTGGTAATTAAAGGTTCTGTCACAGTAATTGATGTTTGTATTTAATTTCGTTTTACTTGCAGGAAATTCCACAGCAGATGAATGGTAGTGACTGTGGAATGTTCACATGCAAATATGCAGACTACATTACCAAAGACAAGCCAATTACATTCACTCAGGTAATTTGAAAACAGCAGCTACTAAACACCTATCCAGTAAATCATCATTATTGTTGCATAGAATTTGATAATCTTACTCCTTGACAGAAACACATGCCCTACTTCAGAAGACGGATGGTTTGGGAGATTGTGAACCACAAGCTGTTGTGATGTATGGATGGGGAATGAGAGTTTGTACAGTCAGCTTACAGCTCATGACAAAGACTGAGCTACATCTTCAGGAGGATCAGGCAACATCGGTCCTTCTGGGAAAGACTTGCACACAGGTTCCTCACATCAGGATCCAACTGTTTTCATCCTCAAAGGTTATTTAAACCCACAGCCAGTGGTGGCTGATGTGATTTTGCTGGAGCACAACTCACTGCCTCCCAGTCCTCTTCTTTGGTTATTTTATTTTTGGGGCACCAACTATATATAAAAAAAAACAACCCATTTTGTATTGCCCAGGCAGAACTGTTCTTGATATTGCATTTCTGAGGTGTAATGGTCACTTCATATTTTGTTTACAGAAGTGTGTTGTTCAACAAGAATATTGGTACATTTATACTCAATATGGTGCAGAGAAATTTGACTCACTAGAAGAAAATTAATTGCAACAACCTTGTCATTTTGATGATGTCAAGCCGAAACTTTGTGCATGAAAATTTTCCTTTGAAAGCCCTTTTAGTGTAAAAAAAAAAATCAATGAGCATCGATTGGTTACACAAAATATACATGGCAAAAAGGTGCTTATTTCTTTTGATCATTGCTGTATAGTTTGTGCAGTTTGAACTTGATGCCTAAAAGTGATTTATTTTTTTATATTAAAATGCACAAACATCTTTAAAAGTGGCATAGCCTCAGAATGTGATTTAAAATGAACAACAGAATGTTCTCTCTTCTTCACTGACGTGTAACAGCAGTTATAACCTAAAACAGCAGGGTAATAAACTTCTACCATTTCCTTATTCATTATTTTGGATGAGATTGTAAAGTATATTTTATGTATTTGAGTCTTTTTGTTCAGCAGCAACTTTTGGGACAAATTCAATATATTTTGAAGTTTGTACATAGTTTAAATATATACATCCTACAGTGTAAAACTTTTTTAAGCATTCCCTATTTTATGTAGACTTTGTTTTAGAAATAAATTATAAAGTATTTCAGTCTTTGTGTATTACTTCCACAGCAGTTTGATATAAATTACATGATAAACAGAGAGCAAGGATTTGTTTTTATTTTCAACATCTCTGACAGTTTAACTGGCATGTACTTTTTTGTGTAGTAAAAGTACTCAAGTCTCAGTGGAAAAACATTTATTCAAAAAACTATAAAAAAAAAGTTTCAAATGAGATGTTTTAATGCATCTTTTTTCATGAACAAAAACCTACACAATGGCACAAACATTACTGATAAAAGATTGATGCAAAAAACAAATTTCATGAACAGTATCGAACAGCAATTGCAAGTTGACCTCGTGTGAAATATTGAATGACCTTCAAGAGCGATCCAAAAATAGCAGCAGTAGGTATGCATTCATGCCGTTTTCTTCAATGTTTTGCATTGAAATAATGAAGCACAGAATAGAAGTTTTAACATGTCTGCTTCATGTGTTCATGTTCAGAGCAGTTTAATGCAACAGCTCTAACAGTTGCAGTGCATTGAAACAATTCCAGTCAGAGGTCAAACCCAACAAGACTGAGTTGCATTTAACAATCCCTTCCAGTGAACTCTAAGGCATTACTGTGAAGATAGATTTTAAAAGGAAAGGGACATTTAATGGTTTCAGGAACGTAAAAGTTAAACAAGTGGAGACTGAACCCCAACATGAAAGGTGAAACTATGGGCTGGTGACTTTTATCTAAAGCAACCCATGACTCGTTTTCCCATAACCATATTAAAAATATTTTGTTGTGAAATAGTTCGCTTTTAATGCAATTTTGCTGTTAATAATCCAACTATGCATGTTTTGCAAGCATAACCATCTAAAACGCAGAAAAAAAAGTGAAGAAATTTGTGTTTTTATTTTCTCCTTAATACCAACAGGTGTTCCATTAAACATTGTTTGAAAGCATGATAAGTCAATGTAAAAATGCTGTATTACTTTAACTGACCTTTTTTCAGAGGAATAAACAACAGTTAAATATGTGGGTAATGCACATTTTGCTGTGAGATGGCATCCCATTTTTCAACCAGAAGTAGTTGAAGGTCAGCCAGCAGTAATGTTGGTCACTCTTGCATCTATAATACACTCAAGGTGATGTGCTGTGTTGGGGTCTGAAGTGATGGCAGGTGATTCCATCCTCTTCACTCCCAAATATCAGTGATGATTCTGGCTCTGTGGGGGAGAGCAATATCATCCTGGAGAAATGCAGGATCACTCCAGTCTACAAAATCTTATTACAGTCTCTTATTACAGTCTCTTTATCAATTAAATACTAATCAGGTGCCAGTCATGGGCTACATATGTAACCGCGCTGGCAGCATGTGAATCTCAAACAAGAGTGAATACCAATAGGAAAATATTACATTGGCCTTTCCCACATTTTTTTTGAGTGCATTACCTAACATTTTACCCCTTCTGCTCATTCCTCAGAAGCACAGTCCTTCCCAATTATACTTAGTTGTACAGGTGACTGATCTGACTTTCCAACTACGTTCAATGCAAGACAAATTAGTATTATTAAAGAGAAGAAAAATTGACCCAACACAAATTTCTCTACTTTTTGTGTTAAGTTTATTCATCATCAAAAACTTTTAGAAAAGCCACATTGTGAGGTGATTTAATGTCATAATGAGATGTCTCATGGGTTTTTAAGTATTGCATTTACACGGATAATAAATAAATTGCATAGATCATCAGACCCCGGGAGTGTTTTCCGAACACTGGACGGAAGAATAAAAGGAAATGGACACAGTACCAGCTGTGAACAGCCATGAGACTGACTGTAGTTGTCCATTTCCTGTGATCTTATACACAAACTGAATCTACATTGCTCTGGCAGAATGAGGTAAGTCGAGGTTTTGAGCACATTTTTTCTCTCAAACATGGAACCCAACTGCTTGGGGTTTAGCTCTGTAACAATGCATCTGAACCTTACATATTTCAGCCATGATCTGGAGTCATGTTTTTAAAGTGCCCACATTTGTGACACAGACTGAACTGAAATGTTCAAAAAAAAATATTTAAGCCTCTTTGACCTCAGCACTGAAACAATAACAAGGTAAGGATACAACAACATACAAATAATCACAATTTTAAAAACAAAACATCCTATCATCTATTTCTCACTATTTGCAGCACACAACACGCTATCAAAAATAAAATCAGAGCCTCTTTGAAAAATAGGATCAATCTTCAAAGCATTAAAACAAAATCTTAAAAAAAAGAAACTTTAAATAACAAATGCTTAAAAAAAGAGGTGAAAATCAAAAATTCAAAGGTTGAGGCAGACAAACAGCAATGGACAATATTAAAGCATCTCTTTTCTGGCTATTAGAATCAACCTTAATAGTGTTTTTATATGTTAAAACAGGACAGAGCAATGCTTTACCAGTTGATCTCCATGCCTATGTAATAAGATGTCCATAGTTTAATAACAACAACTAATTGCTTCAGAAAAGAGATTTTGTGGCATTTGAGGGATAATGTTGTCATTAAAACAACCAAAGTATTACTTCATGGGTAAATAGAAAGTCAAACAAAGCCAAAACACATGTATATTCCTCATTTACAGGCAGCCCTGTGTGTTTTGATCCTTCTTAAGCGACTTTAGATTTTAACTGTGTGGTGCAGCTCAGAGTCAACTATTTACATGAACTCTGAAAACATTATAGTGGCACATAAAATTTCTGTTCCTGCTAAGTGAGCAAATGAAGGACTTAAATCGAAAAAAAAGGTGAAACACTCTTCAACACTTTAAGTCAGTTTAACCAATTATTCTGTGTTCAATTTGAGAAAAATATGGAAGAAAAAACATCAAAAGATCTAAAGTTTAAGATAATATTTTAACAATGGTATGGCAGGGCTTTGGCTTGGTCATCATCATCAGGAATGGGTAGAGCAGGGATCTCAAACTGGTCCTCATGGGCCACTGCCCTAAAGGTTTTACATATTTTCCTGCTTCAAAACGCCTGACTAAAATGAATGGGCGATTGTGTAGAACTTGAAAACAGGTTGTTGGAGCAATTTCATTAGAATTAGGTGTGTTAGAGCAGGAAAGGGATCTAAAACCTTGTTTCATCTACTGTAGGATGTAGTTTCAAAGCTTTATAAAGAGTTGGACTTATCAAATCTTGACCCAACAACCAAGTAGCTGTGGAATTAATTGACATTACCTGGCCCTGTATAAATTTTTACAATAAATCCCGCTAGAGATGGTTTGAAATAGCAAAATAATTTTTCAAGGGTTGAGGTACCAAGTACCTAGTAATGTTGATCAAAACACAATTAAAACTTTATCCTCAACAAATAATTCAACATTTGACATCTATATTATGATGTATAGTAAAAGGGTCTTCTGGACTGCGAAAGTTAATATAAGTCTTTGGTTGCCCTGATCAATGTTTGATAAAAATGAAGTTTTACCAAGGGTACCTCTTCAACTGGAAAACACAACTTTGGGTTTGTGTTGCAGCCAAAGCTCATGACATCGTGAGGTGAGTGCTGAAGATTTGATGGGAAAAAATCCCAATAAAACACTACAACAAGAGCATCATACAGAATCAGAAAGATCTTTGTAAGAACAAAGGATAACTTGTGTTCCAGACACTGAAATTTGGCTTCTACAATCTACACTTGCTAATGGGAAAGACGGTTAAGCCCAACAGTTCTTTTTTCGATGTTCTGTTCCGATTCGTAAGCTTAAAAGTCTCAATAACTTTATATTCTTTGAAAATCAGGTAAGATGTATTTAATAACAGCCACTCACAGAATTTTTGGATGCCACTATATCTGGAATGCTTTAAATCTTCTCATTTCTTTTAAAAAAGTCCTTTCTGTTCAATCTATCACCAAGAATATTTCTTATCTTTTTAAAATTGTTTTGATTGTCTGAAGCTGTGTCAAGACTAGATGAACAATAATTTATACGAGTGAAGTGCCAAAAAGAAGTGAGACAACCTCTGGTAAGGTTTCATACCTGATAAACCTGTTGCCATTCTGAGAGAATCTGTGTCAGTATATATCTGTCTACAATATGAATAATCAGCTTTTTTAAGGACTTCAGTCTTTCCAAATATTTGCACCAGTCAATCAAATTAGGACATAAGAAGATAGAAACAAATAATTATGTACAAAAAAGCAGTGAAAACATCAAATAGGAATAAAATCAGCATATCTTACAAAAGTCAAAATGAAACATGACTTAAAAAACATGTGGTTGAGATGTTCTTTTTTCTGGTTTCATTCTAGCTCCCTGGAGTAGTACTAGAGTAGTACTATAAAAAGCATACGAATGACTTTCGAAAACCCTTTAAAATGTGTAGTGTGTTTGATTTTATCAAAATAGATGCAGCTGATTCTGTTCTTCCTGTTTTCTCCACTATCCTCCAGCTTTGCTTGTATGGAGTAAAATATTTTGCTTTAAAATCTGAGTTTATAGAAAATATCTTCCTTTTTGTTGTTTGTTTTTTTTTCCTTTATGTTGAACAGTCCAACCCACGAGTGTCTGATGCCTTATGTGCAGAGTCGCTGTGCTGCGTTTCAGCACTTGGGCCCCTTAAGATACACTCCAGGCTCCGGAGTAAGATCTGACAACAGAAACCAACCAGTTAGAAATAAAATGCTGCTGCTGAGGATCACTGTATTGCAGCCACATCATATCAACAGAATCAGATGCATGCACATACTGAAAGAAATGATCAAAATAACCTCTTCACTTGTTATGCTGGTAGGAGTAGCTTGTGTGTTCTGTGGGTGTCTCTGTGGCAACGGGTTGTTGGACGGCACTCTCCTGAGAAAGAGGCAATAAAGATGAAAGCCATGCGTGGTTGTTTGTCACAGCATTGCAGCCTTACACAAATATAAAAAAGATTTTACCTCAACAGAGATGTTGGTGGCAGGCACTTGGGTGTATGGGGGTATGTAAGTCCCCTGCATGGAAGTGTTTGCAGGCATATACTGGAAGATGATGGAAATATTGAATTTGTTATAAATTACAACAAAGTTTTGGGAATTATCCAAGCTTCTGTCAGCCTCAGACACAGAAGGAACATCCCATGAAAATCTTTCAACTTTAAATTCATGCAAGTATTTCTTTTCACCCCGAAGTACGCCATACCTCCTGCTTGGAAAAAAAGGATTAAATCTGAATAACAAGTCAATACTAAATAAGCTGCAGTGTACTTACTGTGCCACTGCTACCCATGGAGAGGTGGCTGAGCTGCTGGGTTAGAGGTCCTATCATTGAGGTTGGCTGGATGGACATGGTGTGATCCATTCCTGATGTCAAAACTGCTCCCTTTGGGAAAAAAAATCTGCATGTTAGCAGACATTGTTTCACAAACCACTCATAATGGTCTGAAACTGTTTAATAGCAGTACAATATGAAGACAATATTAAACTATACGTTCAAAGAGTAAAGACACTCACTGTGGGTGGCATTATGTATGACTGGTGATGTAACCAAGATGGGTTGTGAACCTGCAGGATCAACAAAGACATACCAGCTAATATGATTATGAGCACAACATTATAAATAAAAATAAAGAGTCAAGAGAGAACAAACTATGTTTAGATAAAATAATTTTTCAGCATTCTTTTAGAGTCTGACATGGCAAACAAGGCAAGTTTTTTTGTACAGCATAGTTCATGTACAGGACAATACAAGATGTTTTACATAAAACAGAAGCATTGCAGCAGGGCGTAGAAAGCATAAAAAAGTATTGAAAACAGAAATGAAGTAACAGAATAATGAACAAACAATATAAAGCCCTCATAGAAAATAGGATCAAATTCAAGAAATTTACAGGTGTTTTCATAAAAAACGGCAAATAGAAAAGTTTTGACCCTGATTTAAAACTGCTGAGAGTTGCAGCAGACCTGCAGCTTTCTGGGAGTGTGTTCCACATGTGAGGAGCATAAAAACTGAACGCTGCCTCTCCGTGTTTATTTCTGATGGGAGTTGAAAGTAGACCTGACCCTGATGACCTGAAGGATCAGGTTGGTTCATAGCGAACAAGAAGTTCCTGAATGATTTTGGCCCTAAACCATTCAGTGCTTTATAAACTAGCAGCAGGATTTTGAACTAAATTCTTTGACAAACAGGAAGCCAGTGTAAAGATGTGAGGAGTGGTGTTATATGATCCACTTTCCTTTTTCTAAATCCTGTGGAGACATCAGTCCTTTAATGCTTGATATTTCCTTTGGCAGTACCCCATACCTGATAAGTGGACACAGGTGAATGCATATATGGTGCAAGGGAGGCTGGCCCGATCATCCGATTGGGGGCAATGCTATATGGAGAAGAGTAAAACCTGCGGGAAGAACAGCTATGGATGACCGCAATATAACTTCAATTTTACTGGCTGTTAAAGAAGGTGACAAGGATGTAGAACTTACCCATTTTGTAAGGCTGTGGTTGGATCATAAGTAAGAGTCATTCCTCCCTGGAAATAACAGATAAAGAAATATGACATCAAAATAAAGCGGATCACTGAGGTAAATAGGCCTAAAGAGCGGCAACAACAAAACAGAAACAAACAATAAGTAAACCTACAGATTCTCCATCTCTTGTCCAGGGCCTGCCGTTGTGCAGATATTTTCCTTGGCTCTGACGTTTCTTCTGACCTCCATCGGCAAATTTACATAACAAAGGTTCAGATGGCACTGAACCAGTGATAAGAAAAATAGGAAAACATAGATCAGTTTCAGCTTCATTAATGTAAACCACTTGCTTTTGATAATTTTCTTGGACCAAGAATTTAGAAAAAGGCAGCGCACGCTTATGATGAATAACAAAAACTCACCTGGAACTCCAGGAGGAGTTTTGATATATTTCCCATTGAAATGTTGGATGATGACCTCACATTTCTCTGTCGACTCCATCCTATATTAACAAGGGAGTCAGTTATTGGGGCATAATCAAAACTGCTGCAAAAGACAAGGTAAAACTTCTGAGCAAACATTCCTTTTTGTAAATTTCCTATCAGTAATTGCCACCAGAGGGCTCACTTGTACTATTTAAAACTGATTACACGAAGTTGATTTAGACTTCAGAAGTAACTTTAATCAACTTTAACCAGCCAACCAAATGCAATGGATGAAGTACCCAAAGCTTCTACCTGGCAAAGCCCACTCCTCGGCTGGTGCCGTTGGCGTCGCGAAGGATTCGAGTGGAAATGGCCTGACTAAAGGGCTTCAGCATGTTCTCTAGCTCCTGCTCGTCCATGGACAGCGGCAGGTTGGAGATGTACAAGTTGGTGGGGTCTTGCTCCTGTTGCTGATCAGAAAGATAGCAAAGGAAGGGTTGTTGAATTAGTATATAAAGGAGATAGAATACTTCATTTGCTCATGATTAAACTTATGACATGATCACAGGAGCTTTGCACGGTGCAAAATCATTTTAGGGAGTTTAAACTGGGCCGCCACCCCTCCCTGGGCCGCCACCTTAACGTGGTGGAGGGGTTTGCGTGCTCCCTGCTTTGGCAGGGAGCCGGACTAAGGG
>JBBBVT010000014.1:12467761-12479199 GCA_037177035.1 Craterocephalus eyresii
GAGAGGGAAGTCTGGGCTTCCCTGCTTAGGCTGCTGCCCCCGCGACCCGACCCCGGATAAGCGGAAGAGGACGGTACTGAGTTTAAACTGGCTTTTTCCCAGAAAATTTTGAAATGTCTTGGTACGATTCAATATAAGAGAAAGGGTACAGAAGCATTGGGAAGATTTCATTTTGATCATGTCTGACACAATGATATAAAAGCATTGCTTAATTTAACAAATGACTTAATTAATCTGCTTAGCAAACAGAGCAAGCAACCGAGACTTGACACTGTGCGCATATTCCATCACTCTTATCATTCTATTCCCATAGGGCAGAAAGGAGGCCATTGTGTGAGAGCAGCACCTCCAGACACTGAAAGTGCATGATTCAGGTAATGTGATATCAAAGCATAATTACATGTCATATGGCTCTTCATCCATGGATGGTCTAAAACGTGCTCTCTTGGTGATGAAAGCGATGACATTTAAGACAAAGACCTTTGGGGAATATCTAAAGCACTGTGCTATTGTTGCCCCACAAAGCAAGCATTATCATCCTGCTTCCTGGATCATGGTAATGTATGTCACATTCAAGCTGCTATATTCATGTGGTAATTGTGACCTTGAGTCCAAGCATCGGTTTTTAAAAATACATAGTCCTTAAAATATCCTCATTAGAAAACAGTTGGAACACAGTGTCATGATTTCATTTTCTTACAGTATGGACTAGTTTCTTTTCTAATTCAATGTAATTCGAGTCATGCGATCTTGTAAAAAAAACAGTGTGTATCACCCTCCGGCCATCGTGCATATTCATCATCTGTGATGTGATTAAAACCCAGTAAATGCAGTGTGAGTTCATTTCCATCCTATGAATAATGCATGTGGAATCGCTGCGACCTGTGATGAAGGTGATTTCACCTCCCTCCCTCTCATCCTCCTTCGCAGCAGTATAAACTAGCAGTGAGGCCCACAGAACCAGCAGAAGAGACCTGCTGCAGGTTTCAACTGTGAATGAGTTAGAGTGAGTCAGGGAGAAATCTGACACAAACACGAGCCTCGTTGTAAACCCGACTGCTGGGCTGATTGAAAACGAGATATTTTGTGAGCGAGAAGCCGTATGAATGTCAGTGATCCAGCTTAACGTGAGATCGGCTTTCCCAGAATGTTGCTACTACGCGTGTCCGTGAGTGTGTACCGTAATCTGTACCGAAGAGGCAAGGCTACTGAGGTGCATGTGTGATCGTTACGTGCACTGTTTATGTATGTGTACTGACAGGGCGGTTGGCTGGGCTCTGCGCCCTTCTGACTGGGGAGCTGCTCAGACACTGAGTCAGATGCCACGAGGGAGAACAGACAGCTCCTTTGTACAGGCAGCTCAGAGAGCAGGCCCTGGGACGTGCTCCCCAAACAGCATCACCACTATGGACACACAGCTACCTGTGTGCATCCATGGGCTCTTGTTTGTGCAGACATATTCTTCAGAGCATTTATACCTATGAATATATTTATTTAGGCACACACCCAGACAGGACACCATATACTCCAACGGACAACAAAACTGAGGAGGTTAATTGGGATACTGTATATTGTCAAACTTAGTGGTATCATAAAATATCAAGGATATTTTTGATGATAGATTGTTTCTTACTATGGAGGATATCCGAGTTGTGAAAACGAAAAAAAAAAGAAAAAAATGAATTGGTGTTCTGACATTAGTTTGTTTGGGGTTGTACTTCTTTATCTTCAAAATTAAGGTAGTTGTACGTAGGTGTTCTATTGCACTGTTTCTCAAATGGGGGTACATGTACCTCTAGAGTAACTAACACTCCATCGGGTACTTGATAAAAAACAAATCCCAAAAATATTTTCTATAACATTTCTGAATATACTGTGATATAAATGAAATCTTTCTGTAAGTTGATTCTCAGTATTCACTTTTAATTCTGCGTTTACGTGAAATATCTTTATTCTGATCAGGGTGAGGCCAGTGGCTGGATTGTAAACACGGATAGTGTTGAGCAAGTTGTGATAAAATGCTGACTAATTTTCCCTCTAGCTGGATGAACCAATGATTGAGTGAAAATCCTCAACTCGTTGCTTTTGTTTGATACATTGACCGCCACGAAAATTATAAATAGACTTTGTGTTAACACCTATTTTGCTGTAATCATAGACATTCATGGTCTAATATGTAAGTGTCATCTCCTCAACACCTTATGAAGTCATAGCCTCATTTCATCACACTCCCATCTCCATGGTTTGCTTTTGGGGCTGTGGGACTAATGCAAAACCATTCTGATACCAACTGAGCCCAAACAATTTACTTTTGTCTCAATAAATGTTCTCCTTTTTATACGTTTGAAATGCTTAATCTTTCAGCTTTGTGCACAAGAGAAAGATTTTAATTTCTGATGCAATCCATAGTTGAATTCATGAATTCATGTGAGCTATGCTTCATCATTCAAACTGCCTAAGCTGGCAAAGAAATTCATAAATCCACAGAAAATTCCTGTGTCAAATCTTAAGTATTTGCCCATCTGTTTTTCAGAGCAAAATTATGGGAGTAAACCATTCTTCCCAGCATTCATTTAGGGGATTTGCTCTGATTGGTGGTGCTATGGCTCATTCTCCTGAAAACTAATGCAACCATAGATCAACAAATTTTTATATAGTCATTAATCGTCACTTATCCTTCTTTATCTTTTTTTTTTTAACAGTACTTATAATACTTGTCCATGTTATCCAAATTGTATAATGTAAATTTGCCAAAGATTTAACAGTTTGAGTAGAATAACTGTATTTTTGAACCAACAAGGTGCTTCCCAAAGAGCTATTGCATTAAAATCTCAGCATATTTCTCAGCATAGAACTGGACAACTACAAGAGAATAAAAAGTGTTCAGAGCAAATTAACAGTGATGTACTTTAGACATAGCAAAAAAAAAAAAAAAAAACAGACCTGGCAGAGGACCTGAGATGCATTTAATCCTTTAAAGGCCTACCCAAGAAAAAACAGGGAAATTTTTATATATTTTTTTTAAATCTGAAGGCTTTATTTAGGTCTTGACCAAAACATGGAAACAAATTAACTATGTTTGGAACATCTACCATTATTGTAGTGTAATCTTATGTGCCCTGCATACACAGGGGGCAGAAGACAAGTATCATATTGTTTACAGCAGGGGTTTTGAGCAAAGTGTCTCAGAAACGTCTGTATCAAATATTACATGTTTGGCTTTGTAGAACTAACCCATCAACTAATCCTGTTCACTGAAGACTCACCAGAAGTGTTCTTTATGAAAAAGTTTTTTCTTGGGAAACAGGGAGAAAGGCCAGGTTTGCCAGAGCTGGACTGTAAATCAGGGACAACATGTCTTATCGAGTGATGAAAATAGAGTGGAAAAGCCCTCCTACACCTTAACAATACTTAAGTTAACCTTCAAAGAGAACTGCACACAAGGCAGTTAACATCTAAAGAAGATACTGAAATGTTTGTCATGTAGCCTTAAAGTCCAACTCCAGTGATCCCTTTAGCTATTGCAAAGTGTTCTCATTGTCTTCTAGATCGCAAATTATGACTTTTTTTAGCCGAAATTACCCTACTTTGACCATTTTCCAGGACTTTTAACTAATGCTGAAGAAATTACAGTAATCCAAGAAGGTTCAAACTGTTCGTACCAAATACTGACTTAAGCTTTGTAGAGCAGTACAAACTGTTTTTATCTTGAAAAATATTTCATTTCCCATTTTTCTGGCAACGTTAAGAAATGAGTGGCTTCTTCAGACTTAAACAGTACTATATCTTATACCCGTCTCAGTACAATTAATGCTAAAGTTAATTTTTGCTTTACTGATTTTTTTCACATAATTTCTGGCATGTTCATCAGTGATCATTGGTGTGCTCTCTATCTATCATGAAACTGATTTTATATTTTTGTGCTGCTTTGGTGTTTCAAGCCTTTCTGAAGTACTGGTCTTTGTTTTTGATTGTTCGTAAATGGACACAGCAATAAAGCAATGAAATTTTCAACTATTTGAATGTATGTGATATTACACAGGAGTGGAACTGGTTCAGTTGAACACTGCAACACATTTGAAAAAAAGAATTATCTTTAAAAATGTTTATGAAATCAGATTAGGCAGGGCAAGGCAAGTTTATGTGTATAGCACACTTCCTGTACAAAACAGTTCCAAGTGCTTTACATTAACATTAAGAACTTTAAAGATAGTGCAAAGAAAGCATTAGACAGTACTAAAATACAGCAACAAATAGCAAAAATCACAATAAAATCATTAAGATCATCAAGATTAAGATAAGATAAGAGATACCACAGATTTCACCGACATCTTAAGAGGGGTTCTTACCTTGGCCATCTGAGCTTGCACACCGCCTGCCTTCAGTGCTGTCACTGCTTTCTGAGCTGAAGCTGGACTGTCAAAGTCCACAAAACCATAACCTGCAGGAATAACATACAACAAGACATGCAAGTTATGACAATGAAACATGATAAATACTGCAGGACTAGCACGTAATTTTAACTCACAAAGTTCTCATCACAGAAGTGTTTGAATTTGTGCCTGGAGGTTTGAACTCAGTTTCCCCATAAAAAGCAGATTAAGAGTTATAAAACACTGCCCATATTCTGTCACGCCAATGCATACCTGTTAAGCAGGTACACTGTGAAGCACAACACACAGTCCACACCTTGCAACTATGAAAAAATGCATTGAAAATACCATGTGAAAAGAAAAGACTGAGAATATCTTAAAGGAACTTTAGATCACTACAAAACAGCTTTGTCATGTGAAAGAGTCAAATCCTGTTTATAATCTGCCATTCAGTTTGTGAAAAATGCCAACTAGAAAGCTCTGAAATAAAATAAGAAGTAATTTTCAGAAACTTACTATTTCAATGGTTCAACATATAAGAACTCTTTTTTCCTGCATTTTAAAAAACTTCACATTTTTCTTGCAAAGGGAGACTAAACTAAATTTATATGTTTTTATTTTAGCTTAATAGTCTCCAGTGGAAGCAATGGGTTAGGAAATCACAGTCCTATACTGTATGTATGGCATCTAATACACATTAAGAGCACAAACAACACAAAAAAACAGAGCAAACTGTTTCTCAAAAAGGCACATAAAAAACTACTGGTGGCACATTTTCTGTGAAAAAATTGTCTTGGTCAACAATTTTCCATTTTCTAATTCATTTCTACCTCACCTTTGCATTTGTTGGTAGTCTTGTCCAAGATAGCTTTAGTGGATACAATTTTTCCATACCTGAAAAATAGTGAGGTTTATACACATGGATCACTCTTGCACTCTTCATGTGTTAAAAATGATTAGCATGCATTCAATTTCTGTATTGCAACATCGCTGAGGCAATGTGTTTTTCTCTTAACACACACATTGTTGGTTGCGTTTGAATTATATTTCACTCAACACATTTTGTATAATGGCACCATCTGATCATAAATCATATGCATAAGGAAATATTCGAGGGGAACAATTAAATGAAATGAAAGCAATGTTCTGTGGGTCTCTGCATGCTGCAAAGAACTATAGATTTCCTGTATCTTTCTTATTCCAGCTCACAAAATATTGACAGTGATTGTACCTCAAGGGAAATCCGAAAGGATGTGACAGTTTGGTAAAACTGTTGCATGTTTAAGATTACAATACGCCATCAATATATGAGTGCTGAAGTACTCAGTTTAGAGGATGTAGATGGTGTAGGTGAAGGGAAAGAATAGTGCCTGTCTGACTTTGGCAAATGCTCCTGTGCAGCATTATCTATCAGCTTCCATCTCTCCAAGCATGTTCATGCAGTGTAATCCGATACGCCTCTCCTTGGCTGTCCTGTCCAATGCTGGCTCCCAGCCACACTCTCATTCTACTAACCAGCTCCTCTGTAGGCTCTGTCCTCTGCCCCCCATAATCCAACCCAGCTTTCACGCTGTGGCTCTGTAACAATGGCTTGTTTTATCTGAGCAAGAGACGTCAAATTCAAAGACAATGTTATTGAAATGGATCAGGCCCTGCTAAAATTTAGATCTCTCACCATATCTCTTGGATTATTAGAAAATGGAGATAAGCAGTTTTCATTTGATATATTCTTACTTTTACTTTTCTAAAAATAAGTCTGGATTTCTTTTACTACTCTAACAAAGGGACTTTACGGATTGCTTTCAAAAACAATGATTTTACTTGAATATTAGGATGTTTTTTATATGTTATGTTTTACATACTGTAGAGGAATATACATGTAATTACTGAAGAACTGACAATATCCTATAATCACATGTGATAGCCATGCAAGATGACAAAACAATGATAATCTTGTCTGAAAATAATACTTTTTTTTATAGCAACGTTAACTGAGAAATCTAAAATATTAAACTTATTTTTCTCAGTGACTGCTTTGGTTAAAATAAGACTAATTTGTAAATTTTGCAATATTATGTTAACATTATGTTAGCTTACTGTATTACAGTATTTGTTATTTAACTCAAGGTTTGTTGTATTTTCCACTTGACGTCTTACAGAACAATATTTTTCATGATGCATTCGGTTACCGACCCATAAAACAACACCCGTTTTTATTAGTGAATATTGCAACATTGTCTTTCTAGATTTGTGTTAACCTTTACTGTGGACTATCCAACCAAGCTACTAATTAACATTATAACTGATATTCATGTTGTGAGCTCTGCTTGCTGCGTATTTTCTGCTCACACAGTATAGGCTTGAACTGTGCTAAGAGGTCTAAGATGCGGGTGAAAAGAGGGGCCAGAGACCCAGCCATGTGTGAGACAGCACAGCTAACAGAATCAAGCCTAGTGTCCATCCATAGCCAAAGACCAGAGACACGAGCAAGACGCAGAATGACAGCAAAGCACCTAGAGAGACAACTGCAGCAGCCATAGATGGAGAAACAACCCCCATCCCCTTCTCTCATCCCTCACTCTGTACATAGTATGTATATCACAGTGCTTGCATACAACAACTCTGTGTTGGGGAGGGGAGCCTCGCTGTCCTGGCAATGTGTGGGCATTTACTGTACAAAATCAAACTCTTGGGGAAGTTAGATTCCTTCCACGACTTATATTTTTTCTGCTTAAAGTCCTCCTCATTTTATGCACAAGTACTGGATGAAACATCCTCCCACACTCTTGTTTACCTGAAAACAACTTCATGCATCCTGCGAAAAGGCAAATTTCATGCAGTGATTTTATCTGCTCTGTAAAAGCAGAAATATGAGAACTACCCCCGCAGAACACCACCTGACACACAAACCCTGAACTCCATTCACTCCTCCCCCTCTGCTTCTCGACATCCTCACCCCTCTCCCCCCTATGCCATTGCCCTTGTTTGTCTTTCCCTTTCCCCTGGGCCCGCTGTTTCCTGTAGGGTTGGGCAGTCTCATGTGAGCCATATCTTCCAGACAGCTGTAAAATAGCAGGCCTCACCCTCCCACTCTCCCTTATTCAATCTCTCTAGCCTCCTTTCCCTCCTTTTTTCTTACTCCTCCTCTGCTCCTCTGGATCTCATCACCAGGCTCCAGAATTCAATTATGTAAAAGTGGATCATTCATCTCAGCCCTCAGTGTTTAGTTGTCTTTCATTGAAGGTCTAACACACATATCAGATGGCTTGGATGATGGTGCTGTTTAATGTTCGACTGCATGCTAACCACAACAGGGTTTTAGAAGACTCACAATCATGCTGACGTGCAACAGTGTGATATTTATAGAGTGGAATATGACTTTGAAATTGGATGACAGGGTCTGACTATCCTCACACTATATTACGAAAAGAACAAAAGCATAGATGAGTAATAAATCATGTAGCGTAAAGGTTTTAAAAGGGAGAAGAGACACAGTGAAGGATTTAATTTAAAAAGGTTAGACTAAACATTCCGTATCTAGTTGTTGGAAAGTCTGCGTTTAGCTGTGCCAAACTGAGAAGTCTGGTTTGCAGCCCAGCAATTGTTGGTTTTTCCATGAAGCAATCCCGTGATGCGTCTGAGAAAGGTTTGGATGAAAATGTGACCCTCTTTTACCTTACAGAAATACACAATGAGGTGTGCTTTTCGAGGGTAAGAAATACACACATGAAAACCATCCAGCCTTTAAGCCAGCCACTCATTACCCAGCACTCGAAACTATCGTAATCTGCGCTGCTCATCTAACCAGGTTGACATTCGCAGCTGAAAGCCAGGGAGATTTACTGTGTGTGTTAGAAGACAGCGAAGCAATTGATTTTTATGTGACTTACGGTTGACAGAGTTTGAACAGATCTTGGTCTGTGGTTCCTGGGTGGAGGCCACGGATGTAAAGGTTGGTTTTGCTGAGCTGCTCCGCCCCGTTGCTGCTACCGCCATTGCGTATGGGGTTGTTGTTGCTGTTGGGGCTTGGGGGAGTCATCTGATGGTTGGAGGGGGGCACATATGTCTGCTGAAGAGCCAACAGGAAATATTATCAGATTTGAAATGGTACACTTACACACACACAGAGCACACTCGTTTAGATGCATAAACCCGGATGAATACACTGATGGGTTAGAAAACTAGATATGAAACAGCAACCCAGCCAGATGGGGCCATGGAGTTGGAGCAAGGGTATCAATAGAAATTTATTGCTTGATATCACAAGGTTAGGTGGGTTGAGATAGACAATAAAAAATATAGATCAAGGAACATATTTTATGTGTCAAAGTTAGAGTGTAAATCATAAAAATCAAAAATAGTTAAATATTGTTAAAATTCTCTCGCAAGCAGATCCAACACTACTTGATCAAAAAAAAAAAATTTCAACTGAATAGCACACGTATCTGGCATTATGATTACAAGGCATATCTTTTCAAGAACAAATTAATGCTTAAATAGTATTTGAACAAAATTTGTCTTGGAAAGTCACCATATTTTTCTAATTGTAATTGTTATGAGCAAGATTTTTTTGACGAGTTTCTTTTGTTTAATCCAGATTTGAGCGTAGAATAACATTGTTTGTTCTCTGATAATAAAGAACTCCGATTCTGGTTCTTGAGGCACAGAACACACTGTGAATAATCAAGATTTTTTACATGTATGAATACCTATTGTTTTCAATATGTGTTATCCTATATTATAAAGTTAAGCCATAGATTGTCAATTATATCAATTCTGATCTACTTTTGAATTGTGTATTTCTTTGAGAGATGGGAAAATACTGAAACTGTATGAGAAAATGGAATTACACAGGAACAATGAAATCTATTTATCAAAATCTCAGTGGAAGATATATCTCAAAATAAGTGCTTGAGTATATGTCACCCAGATAAACCCTGACAAACTGACTAAAAATGACAGAAATACTGTACTTTATTCAGGCTGTAATTTCATGATCAGCCTTTTTATTCTGCCATATCCAATGAGATACACTCACATCAATTGAATTGAGAAGACGACCCAAAAATTTAATTCACAAAAAGAAAACAAGCATGAATGTGGTTTTACAATGGTAGACAATAGGTACCTGCAAACATGAATTGGCAGTAAAGTTGGCCTTTTTAAATGTAAGCATGGATTTATGACATTTTCTTTAAGATTTGAATTTGCATAAATATTTGAATACAAAAATAATAAGCCAGTAAAATGTCAACTCCTTGGCCTCATTGTAGCCTTGTTTCGGTGCAGCAGGAAGAGGAACTATTTGATTAGCTTGTGTCAGCAGGTCAGACCATAGGGAACAATGGAAAGGCATGTAGTGCTGAGAGGTTTCACAAAATCTTCTCTGTAATTCATCAGTATTGAAATCCGCAAAGAAGATTTAGACACATTCATAAATTACTTTTTTTTATGACAATAGAACAACTTTATTTTTAAAATGTATTTCATTAATATGTTAAATAATAATGATCTTTTCTTGATCACAATATATATTAGCCTTAATAATAAAACTTAAAATACACAAATATATTACAATCGGATATTTACTAGTGCAGTGTGTGGTGTAACAGCCAGGTATCTAACCTTTAGTATAACTAAAAATAGGTACAAGCTGCAGTGATTCCTATACCTTTGCTGCCTATGGTTTCCAAACTGATGCAGGATCATACTTTAGAACCGGATTGCTCATGTGGGTCTGCTTTTCTAATCTTACACTCTTATCTAGCAGCAACAGTATGCTATTTGTTTTCCAAAATCACAGCCTCGTTTTCTGCTTTCCTCTGGCTTCACAGGCGGCAGCCCACACAAACAAGGAGTGATAAACCTTCAGAGGCTTGGAGAGATGGGATCTGACGGGAGACCAAGTCCAGGTCGAGCCTTGCTGGTGAGGCCTGTCTAATTAGGATTTGAGCTTGTTAATGGAAAGTGTTAATCCCTCTCATGTGCTCCTTAGTCAGAAGGTAGTGTCTCATTAAGACTACTCCGCTAGGCTTCATCTGAGAAGATGAGAGAGTCGGTACAGCATCAGCCCATCTGTAACCAGCACCAGCTCCAGGGGTTTAGCCATCTTTGTACCACAAAGACCAATGTAATGATTAATGATTAATGATACAGTCACATCCAGAGATGCATGCAGATGAACACAAGGGTAGTCAAAAAGAGAAGGTCAGGGATAAACAAAAGTCTTGAGTGTGCTCCTCTGCTAATAACAGATGCCATTTAACCACCTGCAAGATAACATGTCAGTTTATGTAGTTTATGCTCAAAACCTTTTGCCATGACACCGATTTCACTGCAATTTATCACCGTCAAGTTCACATATTTGTATAAACTTCTCCACACTTCCAAAGCAGTGTCATCCACAAAGATTCCTACATTCCGAAACAAACGTTTCTGTTTCACTCATTTAAGGTGGTCAAGAAGATAATGTGTTAGGTTCAAGATTATAATTCATTATACTGTTGAACATACTTTGAGACAAAAATATTTGTGGGAACCAGATCCACAAATGACAAACACTTGACTGATAAATGTAAGCTGTTAATTTACAGATAACACATCAAACTGCCTCTATCAGGCAGGGATGTAGTATTAGTAGATACTAGATACTAGTAGTATAAATAAGTATACTCAGTATAAGTTCATTTCTCCCCCTGTTTCTTTCTGGACCGATTAACAATAAAGACTTTGTATTATAAACAATAAGAATGACTGATACTTTGCAATATTTATTGTTCCAAAAAGGACAAGTATGGTTATGAGTTGTCAGAAACTAGAAAGGGGGTTTATGTTATTGTGTACAATATGTCATCAAAGAATTTCCCCATGGTCAAAATCTGTCATCTCCAGATAAAAATGATACATTGCATTCGATGACATAACTGTGCATGACAGACCTGCAGTAAAACTCACTGGTGTAACACACAACAAACATGGCGGAAAGTGGCATATACACACGTGGACAAAATTGTTGGTACCCCTCAGTTAAAGAAGGAAAAACCCACAATTCTCACTGAAATCACT
>JBBBVT010000014.1:12488152-12498796 GCA_037177035.1 Craterocephalus eyresii
GCGGCAGACCCCCCAACCCCAGGAGTGGGGGCAGCCCCCGCACCCCAGAGCCCGGAGCCCCCACCCGGACCACCCCAAAAAGTCCGCCCATGGTTACAAATTCAGCAAAAAACTCCTTTGTTGACATTGAGTAGTCCCTTTCTATTTTTGCACCACACTGCAATAGTGTATTCTTTCAATATAACTTCTCATCAGCATTTTGTTTCCTGTAGCAGAGCTCTCTTCATGCTTGCATGTGTGAACAGCAAGGAGCTTTCAGTGTAAGTGTGGAGAAGGTATGAATGCCAGTTTGAACCGTCAGTCTGATTGTAAGAAAAATTCTATATCCTATAATACTTCATTTGTCAATTAGTTTCCATTATGGAGATCTTATTAAATGATGTGCTTCAATGCACAAGTAGGCCTATGTATTCGCCAAATGTGTGAGAACAGAGGAAAACAGTGTAAATTACAAACTGATTCCCAGTGGATCAGTGAGCTTGTAATGCAACTTGTGAGGTTCCAAGCAGAGTGTGATGTTGTTTCTGATCTATGGCATAACCAGCCTGTCAAAGCAGTTGATAGGGACAAGTACTAATCCAAGGCAATGAGCTAGAATGATCTATTATTTGGAAAAGAAAGCTACAGCTGTGTGTGCTGTAGTACTTGACTCCAGTATACTTAGAAAAATATATTCCAGTATTCCTGCTAAAGCCCTAGGAAGTAAGACTCTTTGTTTTCAAGCAAACCATTAGTCACATCCTGTACAGTGTCAGTGTAACTTTTTGCAGCTAGTTATAGCATCAAGCTAAATGAGGAAGGAACTGAAATCCCTCAGAAGTGAGAAGGAATAGATCACTTTTTATTTTCCGAGTTTGAAAAAGATGTGATGCAGCATGGCAACCCACTTTTTTTTTTCCTGAAGTCAGCTGTTAAGAGAGGGTACTTAGTGAATTTAACCATCTAGAAAGAATCTAGTATTGTGATAAGGTGTGCAAGTGTTCACTCAGATAATGGACTATGGGTTCCACAGAGCTCAAGGCCAGTTTGAGGAGTGACTCACTCAGTATACCAAAGTCAGCAAACACACATGCCATTTGGGAACTTGGAAAGAGTTTACCCTCCTAACAAAAAACAATAATTTTATTCTTTTTTTAAAAAACCATTATTTTGTGAAGCAAGCATTTAATCTTGAATAATCTGGTGCTGAACTATGATTCCTGATAGAACAACATAAGCACACAATAACATCAATTAATTTTCTATAAGGTTAAAAAGGATCCAGCGGCCCTGGGATGGGCCCATTTGCCATTGGATAACATTAGGCCAGGATCCTTAAGGGTTTTAAGACTCTTGTGAAAATGCCAGGCTGAACTCTGTGCTAATGCTAAACGTGTGTTTTGCTGTAGGAGCTGTATGGGGGAGGGTTGCAGAAAAGGGTCAATGAAGGTGGGGTGGATGTTGGGAATGATGGTGGTGGTGGTGGAGAGGAGAACACGGGCTGCTGTTGCATGCTCTGCATTCCTCAGGTGTTGTCAGCATAGCATGCTTAGTAATTAAGTCTGCAAAAATATGCACAAATCTACACTTCACTGGCAAACCAAGGGGCAATGAAGTAGAGAATGTGTAGGGATAGATGGGAGATCATTCTTTGTGACACATAGCAATATATGGGCTGGACCAGTTTTTCTTTTCTTTTCTGTTTTTTTAGATGCACCAGAAAAAAATTGTTGGAAACGATACACAGCACTAGATTACAGATTCAAACCACTGCTATGCAAAACCAATCACAATAAATGCAGAAATCCATCTTTTCTTAAGTTTAGAGAGAAGTTGGGTGACACTTAATGGGCAGACCATGTTAACACAGTGCTGTGATACTATAAGTAAAGATGTTTTTCTTTTTACTAACTTCTTTTTATACAGGAAGTATTTCTTCTCAACTTTCCTCTGCATGTTTTATCCATTGTTTTCTTTTTCCCTCATGTTAGATGTTTCACTTTCATCATTGACACCAGAGGATCAAAGAGAAAGCAGGTTCTCCCTGTCTGGGAACACTTCTCTCCCCCCTCGCCTCTCCCTCCTTTGCTACGCTCTGTTTCCTTGGCTGGCTTGCTATGAGCTGAGGGATTGTGTGCAGATGTTCTTGGAGAGAGGCCAGCCCTCTGCCCTGGGAGAACATGTGGTCTGGGACTGTTTACGCTGGCTCTCTTTCAAGCTGTCTCCCACACAGCATGCTGGAGTCTGTCTCTTTTTGGATGATAGCACTCAACCCTGCTCCCAGGAAGGGGGCATTCTAAAGTTGAGGTGACACTAGCAATCATGTTAGTGTTGACAAATAAAAAGGTTGCAACAAAATGCCCAATAAATGAATTCTGTGAAAAAAAAGCATTATTAAAGTGCATGGTATGATAGTTTTCCAAAAAGAAAAAGAGGGAAAAAATTAACACATCACAAAACATTTTTGTCTGCTTGAATTGTAAAATACAGTAATTAAATTGAGGCATGCTTTTCACAGATTCTTCACATACTTCTCATTCTCTCTCGTGATTCAGGCTCTGGGTAAACATCTGTGAGCTCAAAACCCATGAAGAATTGCGTACTCTTATCGTGTGTCTTCGTGCAGTATGAAATACACACCTATTAATCTTGCTACCCAAGTTTAAATACAAAATATGTCATTTACAGCTGCAGCATTTGGAATATTGTTTTTGGAATTCTTATGCCATTTGACTGTGGGAAGAACAAAGATCTTCTCATCTTTTTGATTCTGGTATAAAATCTTTTTAAAGTATGTAAAAAACTAAACAAAAAAAATCAAAAATCCAACTGTAAATTTCTGAATTCCTTCTGTAATGTTGGACACAGGAGGTAAATTTACATTCCTCTCTGTAATATTGGTATACAGTGACCCCTGCAGGTAGAGACCACTCAAGACCAATCCATCTTTTTACAAATCTGATGAATACAGTAGTTTTTCTTTATCTTTTTCTCCAAATGTTTGGAGTTGACACTGAATAGTTAAATTAGTAACTTTTTTGGAAATGCAATAATCAAGAAGTCAATGCTGATGTTAAATTTCTACTAAAGAAGGTCCCATTGTCATCTTATCATTTTTCTTCAGCTCCAGTTTGAACAATCCTTATTATTTGTGAGTTTACACACACACACAGAGCTCTCCTCCATTAAGACCTGTCTTCAAGCTGTTTCAAAACAATGTATTAATTTATCATTGATTTTCTTTTGCAAAACTAACTGAATTGGAAAAAAAACCTGTGGAAGTAAAAATAATAGCTGAAAAATAATTGGTACAAAAAAAAACATGTAGCCTACATGCACATGTAAGAAAAAGAAAGTGCCGTTCAAAACAAAAATGATTTCAAAATGGCTTAAGAGGAGAGAAAGCCAAAACGTTGGAACTCATCATGAAATACAATGGAGTTTCATTTACAATGATGCTAATACATGATGTGCATATCATGGTTCGAGTTGGAGGCAAAGCTTTGAAGCTTCTGAGACTGTTTTACAGAAATAAATCCATCCAGAAATTTAAAAAAAAGGCATTGCATTTTTTTGTTTACTCATTTGTGTAGCAAAAGTCATACTTGTTTATTTTCTATTCCACCAATAGAGGGCACACTAATGCAGAATGCAGATTGTGGCATATCTATGCATGCATTGCTTGGTTCTTTCCGTTCTTTCCCACTTTGGCCTGCAAACTGAATGCAATTCTTCAGTTGGATGATTTCATTTAACAATTTTATGACTGGAGGATATGCTGAATCATAATTATGTCTAACTATACGCAGCTAAAGTGGAAAATAACAAGAAAAAACGACATGAAATCAAACATTATCTTGTAGATTTGTGAAGAATGATGTTTGAAAATGACACGATAGGCATAAATTAAAAATCCGCACTTAGTACAGAAACGGACGGCCAACATGGTTGATCCCCAAGACCCAGTTGTAGCTTCTCCACTCCTCTCCCATTGCCACCTCACATCAAAGAAGAGAGAGAGAGCAAGAGAGAAAAAAAACTGCGTCGGAGCATGCGCAGGCAGCGCAATGCCTCTTTGAGGGGGTGAGCGTTACGTCACGGGCTCGGCCACGGTGCTGGGTCTTGAGAGGCTGACCGTCCACTCATGCAGCCACAAGCGCAGGGAGATATTGGCGCTCCGACGAAAGGAACACGTTTTATCTTTTAATTTCTCCTTTTAGTTTGGCACGGGATGAGCTGAGAGGAGGCGACTGCTGCAGCGCTTCCTCTGTGCAAGTGGACGAATCTGGTGGCATGGTGTGGTAGCAGGGAGACCCCGACAAGCACAGATTTAGAGGTTACACTGTGCATCATGTTTGAATGCCGATGATCAATTAGAAAATATATATGATTGTGCTGCAGCACTGCTCATAGCCTCACCGGCTGTAGCGAGTCTCCTTTTGTTACAGAAGCCCTTTTGAAGCGGCCACCGTGCAACTGAACGGACAATCGCACCCCGGACCATTGAGAAGGTTCGGATGAGGTGGCTGATCAGGCTATTTGGTCTCAGAAAGCCAGCCAACTTTACGTCTATTCCTCTCTAACAGCAGTGCCATCGGGCATTGCTCAAGACATGGCAATGAGGTTGTTCTTCTTGGGATTTATACTCAGTTTGGAGATAATTTCTCCTAACGGTGCAACCATAGGTAAGAAACCTCTTGTGTTATCCTGCATTGTGATATTCGAGAGAGCATGAGCACTTTTTTATTTTATTTTATTGCAAAGCATCTGTGCACAGGCCTATGATCAGCAGAGTAGGAGCCAACAACGAAAATACCGTGTCTTTATAAAAACACAGTGTGCTACAACAGGCGCCTCACAGGCAGAGACCGTTTGCCTTTTGTCAGAGAAAGTATCGTACAAATAAGGAGTGTGCCGATTTGTTTTGGCCTAAAGTCAGTCTGCGTTTGTAGCTGCTTCTTTCTGAGCAGACAGAAAGGGCCTCCCTGCAAGGACCGCAGACAGTGAGGTTATTCACTGTTGGAATATTCAGCAGGTAGCATGAACGACCTATTTACACAAAACGACGGAATTTCTGATGCGAAATACCCCCCCCCCCCGTTCCTTCCACTATTTATAATAAACAAGAAAGAAATCCTGGATGTTTTCTGTATGGCTGCAGCCAATAGCGACTATTTAACCCAACCTGATGTATTTTTTTTCCACATAGAGGGATCGCCGCGCTTACTTCTAAATCAAAACCTGCGGGAGACGTCGTTCCGATCGGCTTTCATGCTTGTTTTCAGTTACTTGGCGCATATGAAAACAACTGTTGTCTGGATGCACTTAATGGCGCGGCTTGCCCCGACGTGTAACGTTTAGTGGCTGCCTGGAAATTACAGTTTATTACTGACAACCAGGTAATGTCTGAGAGTGAAATGAATAGTCGTGCATTTATCCTCTTACGTCCCGGGAGCTCCTTAATACTCCTGAATCCCTCATGGTAATTATGAGGTATCAAATGCACCATTGCTCTTGTGAAAATGCACTGCAGACCCTTAGCGAAGAGATTGCTTTTTTATTTTTGTTTTCTTTAAATGTACAAAGAAGCACATTCCTGTTTATTTCCCCCTTTGAATACCATCCTGTATTTAATCCTGAGCTAACTAGTGGTGTCCAGTGTCACGCCACGACCTGGCTGCATTCTGTATAGAGAAAGATTTTGTTGTACTTTAGTTCCAAAGTAAAGCAACATAGGCTATCAGTTAGTCCCTGAGGCCAGCCAGTATGCAGCATGCCTCTGCAAAAGCTTACAGGCCAGCCCAGTTTGAGAAGATCTTACATAAGTTTAGGCAGTTTAGAGGGAAAGCTATAGCTGAGGTTACAGGAGTATGCAAGCTCCTCCCTCCTCCATCAGTATGTAACATCTGGACACAGGGAGACCATTAATCCCACTTAGATGTGATTGAAACAGGGATGGCTGGAAAGCAAAAGATGAGGGAGGGGTGAAGCATAGAACCAATCTCCCAAAGTTGACATAGTTGCATTAAGAAGAGTGGAGGGCGCAGGCCATGCCACATGTTTTGAACAGTTGAACAGATTTAGCCGTTTCCCAATGGAGTCGTTTGGGCTTAAGAGGCTAAAAGTTAGTGAGTACAATTCCTAGTCCAACCTTTTAATCCTCTTTAATTGGTGAGATGAAAGTTAAGAATTATCAGCTAACTGCGTAATTCCCTTTGTAAATGATCTTTGGTGTTGATCACTTCTTGATTATTTGTTAGGTTATGGAACAATATCCAATCCAGCAAAGTACTATTTGTGATGAATCAGGGATCTTCCAAGAAAGTAAGGAGAAACATGAGCTCATTTTACATGATTCCTTCTCATGATTAGGTCTTCAAATCCCAGTGAATCAGATCAGAAAAAATGAAACCACGTACATCATCCTTTTTTAAAGAAATCAAAAAAAGACATCCAGATTGCTGCTATATTTCATCAATAGCCCTAAAACCTACACAAGCTCATTCTAATGATTAAAATAAGACTATTAGTTTAAATTGTTTGTTTTGATTGGTTTGAGTGTCTGTGAATTTGAGACAAGAAAACAAATTACTTGTCATTCACAACAACACAGAATAGGAGCAATTTCTGTTTCATATATCAATATCTATTAAATAAAAACACCTAAACATTATAAAATAGCTGCTTTTCAAATTGTGAAGATTTAATGATGTATTTAGTCTTTTTTTTTTTTTTTTACATTCTTTGGGTTTTTGACTGTTCAAGAACCAAAGTGCCAACTCTTCTGCAGCACACTGTCTCATTTGGACAGCTTTACCAATCCCAGACACTGGCTGTATTCTGCTTTTCTGAGTAAAGCATTCAATTTTCAATAAACGATTATTTTTACAATCTTACAATCTTATGACCAGACAATGCACTTCCATTCTAAGCACTAGTTTTTTCTGGTTTAGCACACACATTATCATTTACATCATAGCCAGGACCATCACCAAAGACTTTTCCCACCATGGCCATCATGTATTTGAACTACTTTTGCACACTCTAGCACTTTAAAGCTGATGGACTACTGATTTACCGATTTCTATTTTAGAGAATATACATTTTATTCCTGTTGTTTGTATTGTGATCATATATCTCTGTTTTATTTATTGTTGTTTTTATGATCTGTAGAGTGCTCCCCCAGTTTGATTATTTGCTTGTCTTACAATGACAAATAAAGGAACTGAATTGAACTGAATTCAGATAGGAGTTCACACTCTTTAAACATAAACTCAAAATTCTGCTCTGGTTGAAAGCATAGATGTCTTACAAAACAGAGACTTCCTTCGATTTTTTTTTTAAAGCAATTTCTTGGATAGATGAGTATGAAAAAGGACCACCACTCCTCGTCTGTTTCCTAAATGGAAAATTTTGCGTCTGAAATTTAATCACATTTCAAATGGACTGGTTTTCTTCTTATTTGCAGCATTTGGAAATGTTTATATTTTATAAGCAATTAAACATTTAGAGATTTGATTTGGCTTGTCACCAGATCATATTTGTACCTTTATGATTATGGACAAACAAATGAAAGACAATAAAAATATTGGAATATCTGAAAATGATCACAAAGTCAAAGATAACTTTGTTCATTGTGTATTTAGTTTTTTTATTATAATAAAAAAATGAAATAATATTCTCATTATGACATACTTTTTTATTTGTTTTACATAACATACATCAGAACTTGATATACTCCTAATGTAGAAGGCAATGCCATCTGAGGAATCATGAATAAAAATTCCCTCAGTTTACTAACATGTTCACATGATTGAATTAAAATTAACATGTATTTGTGCTGGAAATAATTGGTAGTGTCAACTTGAAGATCCTGTGTGGCTTGTCAGAAACTGATTAAACAGTCAACTGATCTCTTCAGTTATTGTTAAACTTACTGTAAATGAAGAAAAAAAATTTTGCAGCAGTTTTGTTTTAAGACTCAGCTTAGGCTTATTTCTTTTCAGGCGAAACACACCACATTTCATGAAGCTAAATACTTCAGAGTTATATGTGGAGGGCTGATGTTAAACATATTTAGAAGTGAAAATCACTACAGCCTTGAGAATCAGAGAAATGTTCAGATCTGGGTCAGAGGCTGAACAGCTGGATTCCTGAGGTGTCCACCCTGTGTTTGCCTGACCCTTTTAAAGGACCTTTTCCTCCAAACTGTAAAACATCTGCTGCTTTAATACAAACTTGATAGATAAAGGGTCTTGGATCTCTCTCTTTAGCCTCTTTAAAGTGAAGCTTACTGGGTATTCATAATGATAACAATGTGATAAAAATGACTTCCTGACAGTCAAAAAATACATGATAAAGAATATTAGACCTGAAACACAGTCCGGTGTGCACTCTGCAGCTTCTTTAGTTCATACTTAGGTTTTGTGGATTTGAAACTTGTATACTTTTTTTTTTCCATTTTGGTTCTTTGGACCAAGTGAAAACCATTGTGAATTTACAATGGCAGACAGGCGAATACCTGACTGTAGTCTGAGAATATATTTTATTCTTATTCACTGACAGCTTTTCATTGCATCAACAGTGACTAGAAGTAAAACCAGATCAACATTAATGTCTGCAGTGTCTTGGCAACACATCAATGTGGAACAGCGGGGTTTGTTGACTGTGAATAGGGATGAACTGTAATTGGTGGGTTTTTTTTAGAGCTATATCACTTTTCAGCTTATTTAGTGCCTTGGCTGAAATAGAATAAATTGGCCTCTTTGCCAAAAAGGGAAGTGTGGGCTTGTGTTAATTCAGCACTTTTTTCCCCCTTTCTCAGATGCAAAAATCAATTTCTCCATGTCAGCTTTCTGTTCCTTTTCTATGTAAGTCTGATGATTGTTTGTGCCATACAAAAATACCGTTTGCTACTCCGGTTTGATACCATGGTGATCACCTAACATCACCTAACACATTAGCCTGACCAACTTCTTTGGTTGTTTTTTGTAGACCGTGCTGTTCTTTTTTGTGTTCAGGGGTTGTCGGTTTTTCCACTGCATACACATGATGTTGGCAGGGTAGCTTGCTTTGCACTTTAGTAGAGAATCAATTGATCTCAGGACCCTTGGCTACTTTCACACCTAGTAAGGGCAGAGTGATGTATGAAGATGGGGTTCAATTTCATGGGCTGCTGCAATGTGTCAGAACTGTTTACTTTAATTAAAGTCACAGAGTTTCTCATTGGTTTGTAACTGTACATGTAACAGACTTTTGTGGTGTCTTTGCTGAGGCAGAAATATTGATTTAAGTTGGCACACATTCTCATATAGGACATGGCAGAAAAACATTGAAGGCACTAAAATTAAATGGCACATTTTTATATATTCAATTTTAAATCATTTTATTACACTACTTCTATTTGCAACTGCAAATTAGTTATCACCTAAATTATTTACCAACTCATTTTCCTGTGGAGATCTTGCCATTTTTCACCCTCTCATCTCTGGGTAGATCATTCATGTCTTCATAGGTGTTAAAATTGCCACCTGATGTGATGTTCTCAGAGGCTTGACACTAAAAGTGCTTGATGATGTAGACAAAAAAAGTATCACTAATCTTATTCTACTAGGGTGGACTCTTTCCGCCTTCTTCTCAAGAAACGTCGTTCTTCAAGTTAACATTAAGGTTAAAAAGCAGAGTTATGTCATTTTCTGGGCAGTCATACTTTGTGCCCCTTTATTTACTCGAAACAGCTGCTCATTAGATGTGTTAACTCATCCATGCTGACATTGTTGCATCAGCAGCTTTTTCAGAAGGTCCAAAGCACATTTTACAAGAAGTTGTAAACTTTTTCTTTCATGATGAAGATTTATAATCTTTCACCCGAACAAAACATTTGTTATGAAAGTACAGGGCAACTCATTTCGTATTGTTCGAGTTATTCCTAGCAATGACTAAGCCCATAGCATTCCTGAGTGATTCTAATGAGCGAGTCATTGCAATCCAGTCAAGTCAAATCATAGAAACAAATCGTCCATCAACTGAAGCAAATGGTGTTGTTTAGGAACTTAGTGTATATGTTTCACGTTCCTACCTTTTTCTGGTAGCTTTTGAGGACGGATTCAAGCCAGAATTTACAAGCAGCTGAGCTGCAGTGAATGCTTCAAGTTCTGTGGTTCAGCCTTCATTCTGTGGCTCCCATATTCTGTTTTCATAACGGCTGAATCTAGGTTGACCGTTCCTCTGTGGTTGCACAGAGCTGTGCTATACAGAGACTACAGGATGGGTGTAGAACAACTCTCCTTTGGCAGCACTTTGACACTATTTAAATTTATCTTTATGTCTATCAGTCACTCTCCCTCTGCGTCTTTTACTGTGCTGCATTTTACGGCTCTGGCCTGTGACATCCTGCAGAGCCTCATCAGGTTACCTCTGAGGTCAAAGCTGGACCCTTTTGTTGTGAGATGCCCAAAGCTTTTTGAGATGGGCGAAAAGGCACTGTGCCGTTTATGCATGTTTAACCTCTCTGAAAGTGCAATTTAGACCTTGAATAGCTGATGGATGTTACATGCGGACTGTGAATTGGTTTTAGAGTTTCAGTGCCTGGCTGTGACTTGGCTTGCACAGAGCTAACAGATTGTTTCCACTTGTTGGGCACTGCACAGTGTGGCACTGAAGAAT
>JBBBVT010000014.1:12509184-12533420 GCA_037177035.1 Craterocephalus eyresii
AAGTGCTGACACGGTCTGTGAAATGACATGTTTGCTCCGTATTGATTCCCATTCAATGCAAACAACCCCATCTTCCCTTTCTCTGCTGTCTCCTCCACACCCTGTCTCCTTCTTGCCATCCTTACTTCTTTCCTGTGCAACTTTGTCCCTCTCTCACATGCATGGAAAATGCTCATTTTCATATCTCATCTTCATCTTTTCCTCTTGCCTGCAGATGTGACTTTCTGCTAGTTCTTTGATCTTACAATCCAGTGCCAGTTTTACTGGAAAAGTCTCTAAGGGCACATTTAAAATTTGAAATGTGTGAACATCCAGGTCTTTTTTTTCTTCTTGTTATTCTCTTAAACATGTAAGATAATTGATGCTAAGAAAATAAATTTAAAAAAAACATGCTTCGGGCTTTTTGCAACGATCTTTGATTACAGTTTAAATGGATAACTAGTCAGATTCTGTCTTAAGTAGTCAAGTTTTAGCTTCATATTGCCAGTTTTAATGTTTATTGGGTGACATTGTGCCCTGGAATGTGTTTTTATATTTAAATGTTTGTTGTTATTTTTTTATTTTTATTTTTTTATGATTAACCATAATTGTATACTGGCTCTGAATCACACAGATTTGTCAGAGAAAGGGCTTGTTGTTATAGGGGGCTTAGATATGCCTTTGTAATTTGGTGGACACAGGTAAAAATCTTTTTACAACCATTTTTGAAACCTGAAGGTGGGTGAGATTAAACACCTGTTTGGGCTGGAGTTGCACTTTTGAAACTTTTAACAGGACTGATAAATGCCTATAAAATATGTATTTTATGTATAATAACATTTATTAATGTGTATTTTATGGATAAGGAGGAGCTTAATGAAAAAGACACTGATTATCTGATCTTCCAGTGACTCCCTTTTTAATAGGGTTTTGGTACTTCCATGTGCATGATGTGCAGTCTGTGGTAAAGTGTGGTTCCAGAGTGTGGAAAAGACGGGGACTGGCCTGCCTGTCAGTTGGTGCAACATATTAATTTGAGCTGACAGCAGACTTCATGGGAGTCTTTCATAGACTGCCTTGGAACAGAAGAGCAGGAAGAAACGCAGGCTTTTATGCGCAGGACAAAAGATCGTCAGGGGCTCTAAATTTAAGGTCATTGCATAACTACAGTGACTAAGTGGTGGGGGATGGTTGTGTCCAGAGCTTGAGGTGTTGAAGTTAAGCACACATGGGGAGAGGTGTTTTTTTTAAAGCTCGGATACTTTTTGCCCAACTGAAAAGGTTTCTAGGAATGACCGCACTCTATCTAAGGGGACAAAGGGAGAGATGCAGAAATAGTGTTTTTGCGCTTTTCACTCTACAGCCCACATGCTGGAATCCGACTTAAAGTTTAGCATTAGTAGTTCTATTAAGCGTCATAGTCAATAGCAGCGCTGATGCACCTTTGTTGTATCCTGTCATCCTGTTAGCTGCAGAGATGTAAAGAGGTTTCAAAATGAATCTACCTCTCAGCTGGATGCGGTAGCAGTCAAATAAGCCTGTGGTTTTTTTTTTTGTATAAGAGGCATCTCAAATAAAAGAACATGTAACTCTTAACAATGCTGTTGTCACTCAGCTAATCTGGAAACGGTGACTTCCTATCTGTAAGAACACTGATGCTGTGATGAGCAGCCTCTTATCGGCCTGTATGAATGATCAAAGGGGAATGCTGCATGATTACTGTGTAAAAAAAGGGCTTGTGATTCCTGGAAACTGAAATATCGTGAAATAGATGGGGTTTTTAAAAACCTCAAACCTTAAGAACACTGTAAGGATCACTGCTGTCAATACCATATTGGAGGGCAGCACAGTAACTTTCTGTTTTCTGAAAGGAGTGAGGGATTTCATCCTTTTCCTCATCAACTGTGCCTATATTCTCAGTCTAATTGCAATGTTTTGTATTCAGTGTTGCCATATTCCCTGAAGAGTTTATGTGCAATCAGCATCAAGGCACTTGATGTACTAAAGAGAAAAAATGCCACAGTTTTTTAGATGTTATCATGTGTCTTGCCTCTTTGGAAGTGGTGTTGTTTCTGTAGGTTGAGAGAAACTTTTGTCTCTAAAAACAGACATTAACTCTATTAATAAGATCAGAAATGCATTGGTTTATGTTATTTGGACTCCTGAGTTGTTAAGTAAATTTTAGATGATGTCTCTGTTTTATCTGTTTTTCTAGAAAACTTTCCACAATTTTTTTTTATATCTGTGCTTTAAAAGAAAGAAACAAAAGAAAAACTATTTAGAAAGATGATTTTTCTTGTATTATAAATGATAAGCTTTGCCCTGATTTCTTTTGATATTTAAAAAAAATTGTAAAAGGTTTTGCTAGATAGCTGGATAGCAATCTTGCTCTCCTGCTGATCGTACTGGACAGATTTTGGGGACAATTAGGTTTGAATATTAAGATAAAAACAGAAACCCAAAGACTATATTAATTGTTTCTCCATTGTGTACTTTAGATGAATGAGCCGTTTTCAGTCCGGGCCTATTGGCATGCTCGATTTTCGTTTTCTTTCTTCTTGGTCAGTGGTAGTTTTGGAAAATATTGCTGGTATTTGTTGTAACTGTGGAACGTTGTTTAAGTGGTTTGGTCAACCTCAGTGAAGTGTAGCTTGAAACCAACTGAAGGTGAGAAATTTTTGGAAATTCTGTGCCCAATCAAAAAGAGTAACCCAGCCTATAAAATCGTACCTTTCCCATCCAGCATATAACAAAATGAAAATGAAAATGTGATTGCCGTACCCCAGAACTGTTGTTAAATATGTTTATGCCAAAGTCTGGAAGAGAATCTGTAGTTTGTGCAATGTCAATGTGTGGATTTTTTACTATGCCATGACAGAAATGTCTCCAGTGGTTGTATGAGCCACTCCACATGTGAGTCTTTGCTTACATGACCATTTCTAATCCATGGAGGAATGAAGATTCTTGACAAATAAATAATAATCTTTGTAGGTATGTGAATTTGTAACAACTTGCCTATAAGTTATGTATGTAATAACCTGGACGGTGTTTTGTGAGGTCAGAGTTTACTTTGTTAATATAAATAACCCCGGATTTAATTTTGTAATAGTTTTTTGTTTTTAATAAAAATTCCTTAGCATTTTACAATGTTTTTTTGTTTTGTTTTTTCTTTTGGGACTGCAAAGAAGTCCACCTTCATAGCCGCTCAGCATTGGTTGCCATCATCCTTCATCCTGCTTCAATAAAGTATACTGAATATTCAATAGTTCAGCCATTAACAGGGTGTGTTTGTAAGGCGCTCTTGACTCAGGAATTGGAGCTCTCTACCAGTGAACATTTTTGAACTGCAAATGAAAAGAATAACTCCTGAAAACTGAACAGAATCCCTGTGTCAGCATTCAGTTATTTTTTTCTCATCAAGCTCAAGAGTGTTATTGGGAATTTTCATCAATTTGCTTTTGAATATCTCCATGTTCAGCACAATCACTTACGTTGTATAGTCTGCAGTGTCCTGGGATCTCAATGTATTGCAACATTTTAGTCAACTTTGGTTGTTTCTAATGTGCCACATGAATAGAATAGACATGACCAATGATTTTGTGGTTCAGAACAAGGTGATTGATCAGCATTTGGGGTATGGGACTGTCTGTTTGTGGCAAGAATGGAGTTCTGTGCTCCAGCTGTTAAAATATTATACATACCTCTTCGTATAACTGCACAGCAATTCATTGGAGACGGCACTTAATCACAACCATCTGAGAGAGCCAGCTACAGTGAGAGAGCCGCATGATCTGTGTTTGAAAACCACTAACTATTAGTCTGACTGGTATATGGGATGTAGGATTAAAACCATTTGAAACATTACAGAACATGGAATTAGTCACTGAAAGCACTTTGTCGGTCACAATGTCACTGTCAGTGCAAAGTACTCCAAACCAGTATGGAATCCTTCCAGATACCATTTTGGCATGAAAAATATTTCTTAGGTCGGGGTATTAGAGGTCAATGAGGAAGTTGTGATTTTACAGGAAAACAGGGGAAAGAACATGGTAACAGACCCCACCTTATGCTGTCTTCAGAATTACTGTTACTGCAGCATAAAATGTCCAAAGAACTTTGAACAATAAGTATTGAAAATCTAATATTTTAACTAGAATACCTCCAGAGAAGCATCCTGGGATTCTCTGAGTGTATATGACATGACGAAGAGGAAGAAAGCTCTGCCTTCCCAGAGAAAGATGGAGAAAATGAGTGCCCCCCCCCCCATATAAGGGGTTATTATTGTAATACACTGTCAACAACTACCCACACGTGAGCAGGAAATACAGGGTTGCTCTTCATTATCCCTCTTATAAATCTATTTAACCCTCAATGTATCCTGTGTATTGAGCTGCCAGGGTATTATTTTGCTGTGAAACTTCTATAATTATTTGTGATGATGGATGCATGGTGCTTTTCGTGTTTGGGGTGTTTTCTATTTATTGTGAAGGTTTGTATAATGTGAGTTACTGTATTTTACTATTGTGATCTTGCTGTTGATCTTTTTAAGTTGCCATGTTACAAGACGAGTTTTTGTTCTATTGAACAGACAATAAAGTTCTATTCTATTCTCTTCTATCCTATTCTATTTAAAAGTAGGGATAAAAGATGCTGCGGTGCCTTTTTTAGGTTGACGAGATGTTGTCAAATAATGTCTGTGAAACAAGGTTACATGGATGGTTTGAAAGACACATTTCTACTGTGGCTTCAGATGGTTTTCAATCCAACTTGTCTTTTTTACTGCCTTGAATAAATCTTATAATCTAAGGAATTTCATTTGCAGTGTACTAGCAGTTTATTCTCGGTACTGCTGTTTATGTAGAAATCCCCATGCTGGCAATTTATTGAATGTAAATCAGACTGGCTTAGAGGCTGAGGCTGTAGGAGGGCTGCTAATATACTAGCATCCCCCAGATGGTAGAGCTACTCTCCCTAAGCCAGATGTATTAGAAGCTAATTCTCTGTTCCAGTGTGGCACATTTTCCATACAGGCTGTTGTGGTGGGATCATTAAGGGTGCTCATGTCACTTTAAGGCGCATGTTTTAATTGAGGGAGACTTTATGTTCTGTGTTTGATTATAATCCCTTTCATGGATGGAGAAGATTCAGAGGGAATGCCTCTGGTTTTTCTCTGGGAACATCAACAACTATGGGTTTGTTATTTTTTCTCATGTAGTAAGTCTCTTATTCACAGAGTGGTGTTTCTTGCAAGAATGCCTTTTTAAAGATATTAAGGAGAACATAGTTCCATTTTTTTATAAACTTCAATTGTGTGACCTTTTTATATTTTGATTCATAGACTGTTCTTGGAAGACTTCCTGGTCTTTGAAAGAAATGAATAAAATATGAGACCCTCTGCAATTTGCCTTCAACAGCTGCTTAATATTCAGAGTTGAGACTTTGTATATATGAGGAAGATATTTGAATATATGCTGTCTGAGCAAACCTGCATCAGAAACCAGTTTCTCAAAGCCTTTTTCTAGTTTCACGCAACCCACAGAACTCTACAGATCGTTTCCTGTGAAGGAGGTGAACTTTATTTTCTCTGCTCCGAGTGTTTTTCTAAAATAGGTCAGCAGATGTTAGAAAGGAGGAAAAAAATAGAGAGAAAGAGAAGAGGAGAAGGAGGAGATAGAAGAAGAAAAAAACTGCCAAGGCAAACTGTTTGCTCTGCAGTGTGGGCTGAGAGGACACAGAGAGAGAGAAGAGTGGGAGGGAGTGAAGCATAGACCTCATCTGCTGTGTATTATGATGTGACTTTGGTTGAAAACACAGTATAAGATCTCTTTTAGGTTTTCTATTTGAATATTTTTTCCTCTGCTTCTGCCAAATGATTACACAGTTTTACAATGGCCTTTTCTTTTTTATTCTTTGTTTTTGTCAGAATTGAAAGTAGCTACCTGCGTGTACATTTGTTAGATGTGCATGAATTTTGGCTCCTTGTCTGACACACAGAGAGAACAGTTTCTGATGTGTCAAAAAGTCGTACACCCACATAGCACTTTATCTCACAGCTGTCTCCTGCAGTTTTAGATTTCATTTTTGGATAGCAGTTTTTTTATTTACAGTGACAAAACCAGAAGTCGGTGATGGTGTAATAAGATGATGATGCATATTGTCTTCATCATTGACCTTGAATCCGGCCATATTTAAAAAAAGAAAAAAAAGAAAACAGGTCTAACTTGTTGTGTGAAAGGAGCTGTGGACTACTCAACAGATGAAAAATGCCTTTAATAGTTGTTTTTTGTTTTACATCTCATCTCTGATTTTCTCCTTCAGTAAACAACCGTGTCTTTGCAAGCACGATCGTGTCTCCGTGACTATCTAAAAAAAGGTTTAGGCTGTAAAAGTCCTGTTTTTAAAAATGTCTCCCCTCTCAATGCCAGTGCTCTTCATCTCTGATGATTTTTCCAGACTGAAAGATTTGCAGCATCCGTTCAGGCAAATATGTAGAATGTAAACTGTAAAAGTTGTAATCACCGGTGCCGTTTTGACTTTGTTAGGAGCAATGCTGCATTTGACCCGTGTAATCATACTTCTCTGCATAGTTAGCTGTGAGCTTTAACCGTGCTCTGTGCTGCTTTGTTTCCTTACATATGTTTTTTTTTTTTCGTTTTTCCAGGTTCACACAACAGGGCGAACCAGTGTCCTGTTAATGAACACGGGTGCCTGGATCTGGATGTGTGCATCCATATGAGCAAACTGTGCGATGGAGTCCCTGATTGTTCTGATGGCTGGGATGAGGGGCCTCACTGCAGAGGTAAAACCTACAGAATCATATTTTTGAGTTCCACCTGGTAGCAGACATAACCTGATAGAATTAATGTTTTCTTTATTTCTCTTTATCTCTCTCTTGACCTGTATTGTGTATCAAAATTGACCTGCAGCTTTTGCTGTGAAGAAAGCAGCAATCTCTTCATTTTCCTATCTCAAACCATAATCTCTGACAGATGAACTCCTCTATTTGGCCCTTTTAATGAGCTGGCCTGCTTTCGCTGCTGCAGTGACAATTGAAATTTTCTTTCTGGCACAAAAAGTCATTAATTCATCAATCAGCTCAGCCATGAGGCCGTTTCCACACTCCCTGCAAAAATAATGAGTATTTAACCCTGACGCAGCTGAGGGAGAATCCCATCAAATCTTCTTGTATTAATTAGAGACCACACAAGAATATGAGATGAAAAACTCTGGGTCCGCTGCCTTGGGCTGGATTGCCTTTGTTGCAGCTGACAAAGGAGAGAAATGTCTGCTGCCTTCAGGGAATTGCCTCTGCATGCAGAAAGGCAGGCAGGCCTCAGATGGAGCTCTCTGAAGTTCTGCGTAGTTTATGGCTGCATCATCTCACATTTGGGACATGCATGATTTTTTTTTCTTTTCAATAAATGGCCTCTAATTTGCTATTCTTTTCTTGGAATAAGAAATCACTCAGTCAGATATTTATCGGCCGCACTAAAGACCTGAAACAAGGGTAGTCCAATAAGTTCTGAAATATTTATTTGTGCTTTTTCTATGGACTTAATTCCCATGGCAAAGAGTTTTCTTATTGGATCTATATTTAAAGAATAAACCCATAAATCATCTACATAGCTTAGAGCCTTTGCTTTTTGAAAATGAACCCTAAAAGTAACAAACACATCATATTTGATACAGTTTCTGTAACATTCTGCATCATTAAAACCCTGCAGTATAAAATATATGTGTCTTCTTCATCCTTATGGTACCAGGAAGCACAAGAATACACAACAGCAATTTTGACATGTCACAAACACAGTAATACATTATTTCCAACATTTTGTTCAAGGCCCAAATCATCTCTTCAGATTAAAAAAAATGGACTTTTCCCCCTAGCTTTCTTGGGTTGGGCTTTACAGGCTTAAAGGTTAATTATTTGAGAACAGAGGAGCTGGACTGATGTTTAGCTGGTGGGGTTATGTTTTCAAGTGTTGCCACACAGCCGTCATCACTGCTAAACAAACCTTTTATGCAACACAATGATGCATCCAACAAGTCCAGACACGCACTGCCTGTTCCTGAGGACACAAGTCCAGCTGTTTTCTAACGGGGACACTGGTCAACGCGCACTAGCACATAAAAAACACACTTAAATGTTCATGTGCCTGTTAATGTCTGCGTGCACTGTCATGTGCACACAAAGATGCTCTCACACGCCGGCATTCTTGCATATGGACCTAAACACACCCATTACACCACTTACAAACACACCATCTCTGTGTCTAGAACTTTTGGCAGTGCTGTTTGTGAGCCCACCTTGTTTCAGGGCAACGGTTCACAAGCATCCTTGTGTTGCTTGTACAAACTGCCGGCCTGTGTGAGTTTACCTGGCCGCTGATGTCTGAAAGCACACTTTGTAGACAGTGTGCTGAAGTAATTCTGCCAAAGTTGTTGACAAGAGTGGTTAGAAAGGAGAGGGTTGCATGGAAGGTCAAACGGGAATTTGATCAAGCTGAAATGGATTTGCTTCAGATTTTTCATAGTGTGTGGCAAATTTTGGGCGTGATAGGTGTTTAGGTTAATGCTGACAGTTTAGCATAACCAACTAAACCCAAATATAGAAGCATGTAAGAACATTAATGAGCTGTTTATTTATTCATTTATTTTCTGACTTATATGGGGGAAAGTTGAGTGTCCATTGATCGCAACTTGAGAGACCAGACCTTGGATCTGCTTCTCTGAGAAGAAGAAAATGTTTTGAGAATTCATCTTTTTTATTTCTATATTAACTTAATGTTCAAATTGCCTATTTTGCATGCATGTTAGGTTAAATAATCTCACTGAGAAACTGTTCCTGGTCCTGTTGAATTTTTCCCACCAAATTTTAGTTGTAAAAATCTTTTTCAATACTACTCTGCAGTAATTCACACAGTGGCTGTGGAATAAGAACCTTCCAAAAGCTACACAAGGGCTGCCTGTGCATTACATATCCTGTGACCTACATTATCATTATTATTCACCTGTGGATCTTGACCTAAATTAGTTTATTGACTGTTTTTACAAGAAGTGACGTGCATGATAAGACCTGTTTTATTGCCATTGTTGTTTTAAGGTATGGTGTGGCCAATGCTTTCCCTCAATTCAAGTCAAACAAAATTGAAAAGCTAGAGTTTTAGGCTGCAAGTGCGGTCAGGAATATTTTGTGCTACCATTTTTTTTTTTTGAGTTTGTGTTTGAGTGCTTGTGTAAGATTGGCTTTAGGCATCTGGGAAGCCGCCGTTGGTGACTAAGCAAGATTCTGTTTGTTCATTACTCAACCTGCTGCACGTGTTTGTGTTCGCAAATGGTTACTTTGCCGTTTTTATATTTGAAGCCTGCAACCAATTACCAGTAAAAAAATACTTTGTCCTCACAGCTATTGTGTCTTTATGTCACACACTCACACATGCGACTCATTGCTTTATTAACACCAACCACTTTAACGTATGTGACAGAAGCCACCATAAAACTCTAAATGCAGAACTAGATTTAGATCTTCAGAGCAGTTACGTATCCTCGAAGTTTTAGTTGGCTAGTGGGAATTGTTCACACTGTCAATTTAGCATCAGAATGTAAATAAATTATGTAAAAGGTTCACACAAAATAAAGAGAAGTGTTGGGCACAATCTGAAAGCTCACTTACAAATAGTGAGGTCTGAGTGACACTACAATCCAGCTGTATATATACTTCAGTTATTTGGAAAAAGTGTAGCTGAAATGGAAATGAGGTCATCTGAAGGCGCTTTAAAGGAAAAGGGAAGACTTTTATCAGCTGCATGAAGACATGTGTAAACTTGTTTCCAGACAGTGAGTAACAGGAAGATAGGAATGTCCTTTAAATTTTCCTTCTTTAAAATATCATCTGCTGAAAACATTTGTTTTTATGTAGTTAGTATTGTGATGGATCATTGCTTTCAATTACAGTTAATGGATGTACTGTAGAATCAGAGGTTTGTAAATTTCATTTTGAAAACATACATTTTTGTCTAAGGTCTGTAATTATGCTCGTGAAAATCACTCCATTGAATTGTGTTTATTTGTTCTGTTCTGTACCATTCTGACAGTCCGAGGGCCCCTTTTTCTGTATGAATGTGGAGAAGTCACCATAGGGCAGGCATTTCTCAGTGCAGCTTCAGAAGGATACAGAGCTAACTTGCGCTTGTCATTCATTACCATACATACTTCATACTTAAGTCTTTTCTGAGCCTTTGATGCCCGTTTAAGTGTCTTTAAGTCATGGTCATAATATATTTAATGGTCCTTTTAACAAATGGCTTTAGACCTTTGCCACCTGTTTTTTGCTTTTAAGAGTGAAATACATGTGAAATTGACGGTTGCCTTCCTTGTAGTAAGGGGATCAATGGCTTTTGTGGGGCTGTTCTGTACTGGAGGATTCCAGCGGGTCTGTGATTTGTTTGCTTTGTTCATTAACCCCTGGCCAAAAGTCTGACATGGTGCTGTTGCTTTTGTTTGCTTAAAGCTGGCATTTTCAAAACTTATATCCATGTCTTTCATGCAGTTCTTTCTACCTCTGTTTGCCTGTCTACCTCTTCTAACTTTTCTTATTTAATCTCAACATATTTGCCTGCTCCCTGCTATTACACAGCAAGAAAAGCTCCCTGAGGAGTGACCAATGGCAAAGTTTTCCAGATACTCTTCCAAAAATCTACTTTGATTCCCAAAAAGGAAAATGATTTAATTTCTCTTGAAAATAAGCACATGAATTTATCAAAGCTGTCAGTAGCAAATACTGTTGTTTAGCTTCCAGATGCCTTTTTAAATGTATTTTGATCATTTCCTTCCAAATAATAGTCATGACACAAAGGCCTTCTCCCGCCTCCGCCAAAGTATTGTATATCAAAAGCTTGTAATTAAGAATTCTTAATGATTGACTAATATATGAATGAATTTTAATACTAAAAATATACATGAAATTTGTTTGACCAGATTTCCCACACAGAAATTATTGAATATTTATCTTTTTAATATTTAGCTTTAATATTTGTAGATATCACCCTCCCATAGAGAGACATTGAGGTACAAAGTAGAGCACAATGACCCTGACAGAGGTACACATTGTGAGTATTTTAGCTCTCCAGTTGCCTGTGGTCTCTCTCACAGTGTGAAGCTTGGTGAATGGATTTGATATGGGCCACAGTGTCAGCTGGGGGACTCTTCCTTTCAGTGGGGCCACAACAAAAGAGTCATTATGGCCCAGAGTGCCACAGGCTTTATATAATAAGAGCCCTTCACTGGTCCAGTGTCTGCTCTTCACAGGCATACTACCACTAGCTACTGTATATGCAGCGTGTCTATAACAGATTACCCTTTTTTCACTGGACATTGAGGCAAATTTAAGTTTGCTCACTTCTTTTAGCACTTGTTGAGTTTTCTTTTATGCATATACAGGGTAAATGATTAAATGAGTGTTTCTCAACATGTTTAATCTGACCTGAAGTGTTTAGCGCTTTAGATTTGTTTAGCCTTGTAACTTTGAACCCTACTTTGATTGTTGCCAATTGTTTTGTTTTGTGTTTTTCTTTTTTATGTGGCTGAATAAAGTGTATTTGGATCGTAGTTCTGAAGAAAAGTCTTTTCATCGTTGCATCTCTCAACAACAAGGATGTTATAAAGTAAATCAAATAGTTTTTAACAACTTTATCTGTTTTTATGTTTTTTAATAAATCAAAGTGATCATTACAATAATAAGTCATAGCTATGTCTTGCTAATCAGCATGTTCTTTGACATAATTTCTGATTTCTGGAAGTGATCTATATCTCAAAAAATTTCCCACATAAATAATTCACCACAGAACTGTTGTTCTGAATTCACTTCAGTACTTTGGACTCAAAGACACAGTGATCTGATATCCGCCCCTCTTAAATGCGTTACCAGTTTGGAAGACCTAAGAAAACTAGTTAATATAGTTGCATATAGTTGGCTTTTTCTTATGGATAACCGGTTATCTGTGTACATGGATTTAGGTTTATTGTTCTTCAGAGGCTAGTCAGTCTTTTTTTTTTACTTTCGTTTTTGCCCCTCACATGTAACTTTGCTTCATGAGCTGCTTTCTACAAATGTGTATACATTCTAGTGAAGCCCTTAGGCAGAACCCAGAGAGTTAGTTTCACACACACACATGCAGGAAACATTTTGTTTTCTGATTTCACTGGGTGTCTGATTACTCTGTAGCAATCTTTTATAGTGTGAAATGAGTACTCTGATGCTCATTTCATTGTATGAATTTCTTTATTCACCAACTCAGCAAAACACACAGAATGGAATCCACAAGTTTACTGCAGAAGCGCTTTTATACATGTATAAAAGATCATGAATTCTCAAGACAGCCCTGCGACATAAACGCTGTCATTCAGTCAAGATCCGAACCTTATATCAACATGTGCGTCCTCAAAGCGCAGCCTCGCTGGATGCTGTCTAGAAAATTTCAAGGCTGTAGAGCATGTGCGAAAACGACTTATGACCGATACTTGTACCTATTAATCTCCTAGCCCCAACACATGCCCATGCATGCACATTTCAGGCCATGATGATCGGATGTGTGGATTCTCTTCAATTATATCCTGCCTCAAGATGTCTCCTTGCATTTCCTGTGGGGTTGAGGGAGAAGTGGGCCCTCTAAAGTGCACACATTCAAATCTCCATTTCTATCAAATGCACTGATGAATAGACACTGACATTAATGCCGCCCCCCCCCCCAACCTGTGACTGGGATCAGCCACATTCAAAATTTTGATGTTCATTTACCTGCTGTGTTTAACTTTTGTTTTTATGTTTTTCTCTTGGTCAGAAAAAGAACCAGACTGTGCCTCCCATGGGTGCCAGTACCATTGTGCAGTGACTCACGATGGACCTCGTTGTTACTGTAAACAAGGTTACGAGGTTGCCGCAGATGGAAAGACATGTAAAGGTGGGTGGCGACTTGGCAAATGCATTCAGGTTTAGCCAATCAAAAACTAGAATTGATTAACTGATTGCTTGAATATCTATTGTTTGTGGAGACATGTAAAGAAGATTATGACTATTTTTGGAAAAAAAAATCAGATCATTTGCTTGCCTTAGAGTAAAAGTGGAATGTAATTTCTGAGGTTTGGTATCTTGTGTTTTGTTTAAAAATGAAAAAAACACAAGTACACAAATATACCAAAAAGGGCCTCAGTATAGAGCTTCTTAATTATCTTTCAAGCATTTCATCATCATTCATCATGTTATTAATGGACTTTTTATGTTTTTCCTGGTAGATTTCAATGAGTGCGGTGTGTACGGGACGTGCAGTCAGACGTGCACAAACAGTGATGGAAGCTACACATGCAGCTGTGTGGAGGGCTACCTGCTGCAACCAGACAATCGTTCATGCAAAGCCAAAAATGGTGAGTAAAGATGCGCCAAAAAAACTAACAGAACCCAGTGATTATGGTTTATACTTGACCAGGCGTAGGTTAGAGTTTTATAGTTTCTTACTTTGCTATATGATGGTAACATTAGCATATTGTTGCACGCACTTGTTTAGAAATCTAACAATGAATGTCTGACCTTTTACTGTTTTGCTTCTTCTACTCATACCATCTTCCCATTATTTCTCTCTGCTTACCTTAACTAGAACCAGTGGATCGTCCGCCTGTTCTCTTGATTGCAAACCTCCATAATATCCGATGTACCTCCCTGAGTGGCACCACGTCACGGTTCCCATCCATCCCCACCAAGCAGACAATGGCCATGGACTTTATCTATGCTGAAGAGACTGTTTGCTGGATTGATGTAGGTGACACCCCTGCTGCTACCCAGCTAAAGTGTGCCAGCATCCACGACTTGAAGACAGTCACTAACATCCGCACCATTAACATCACTCTCAGTTTGCACCGTGAGTATTGGTTTCATTGACTAAATGAATGAATTGTGTGACCACAGTAGAAAGAAACTGTTTTTTCAAGGACTAACTTTGATCTAATGCACTATTTTAAACATTGTTGTCCAGCACTGTTATGTAACTGAAACAGCACAGAAGTAACCAGTAACAGCTGTCAGCTTACCATGTTTTGAAATTTAAACACTCATTACAAGCAAATGGTAAGTTTTGAAAGCAGCACGGCTTTATATTTATCTCACAAGGCTCTTCATAGCAGCTTTGTTTTCACAAGGCTTGTCTTTGAACAGCAATGATGCCTTGAGTCACTATTAAATCACATTGTTTCAATATGCATGTAAGTGATTTAGAACAGTGAGATTCATAAAGGCTGCTTGCATGCCTTTGTCTATTGGTTTGTACATTTCATAAGGAACGGTAACCTACTTTAAGAACTTGATTGATTCACTGATCTCAATGAAAATAGCTGTCCAAAGTCTGGGACTGTATTTTAAGCTCAATTTTCTTTCCTGGGGCATGTTAGCAGAAACACATGTAATATTTGTGATTGAGATGTGTAATTTAACATTGAAGTTTGAGATTCTGAGCCACATTTTATTTTATTGAGTCTTTCTGACTGTCAACTCGTCACTAGTTTTTCACTGAATTTCACTATATAAATGTTGAATGTCTGGGGAACCTTGAAGATAATGTGCAACTTAACATTTGCTTAATGTTATACAGTACATTTTTACTGTTTACTATTATTTTCTACTTTGCTTTTGGTCTTCTACTTATTTTCTTTGAGTATTGCCAGCAGACTGGACTTTTTGAATATAGAGCAGATCTGTACAACCCCCAGTGTTACTATAAATTATCAGCTTTTTGCATTGTCGACAAAAACTGAAAATATAAAACCTCTGTCTGAATATAAAGGGCTAAACTGTTGTATTAATTACACTAGTTAATGGGCTGGTGAGTGGGAATGCCACAGATTAAAAACTAAAACCTTAAAGTCAATGTGCTAATACCTACCTGTAAACAAAACTGATGCATGTAATATTGCAGTCAGTGAAATGTGCAGAATGTTGTCAAGGAAACTATGAAGTCAAAATATTTAATGTTGTTTGATTTGCTTATTTTTGTCCTGTTTTAGTGTCCACTTAGTTTGGTTTCAAATTGCCTTTGAATTGCAGAAAAACTCATGATTTAATTAAATATTTACAGTAAAGATGAAGGATTTTTCAAGGTCTTTATAGTTTAATACAACTTTTAATATGATTTCTTTTCAATAAAGTGAGTGACTTAAGTTGATGGCTGTAAGTAAGTTGGCATGGGATGAGCCAGCTCTTTATTTTCCCAGTCTACATGTCCTTGGTTTCTGGTATTGCATATCGACTTTTCCCAGTAAAATACTTTTTACGTTTATAAATTTTCCCAAGTTCATTACATTTTGTGCTACAAGTTAGTGGATAGATAACACTTTTGTGCGCTGAGTAATGGTGTCAAATAAAACATCTGGGCTGCGGAAGTAGTGTCTTAACACACCGACTCTCATTGGTAATACCCAAACACACTCACACAGACACAAGCCAGCATACACAATGTGTCGCCTTAAATTTAGAGGCTTAGTCATATAATATTGACATGATTTATCTTTGATTACAATCCAGACAAGCTTTGTGTTTATCCTCCTAGCTGGCAGATCTATTACTCTCTAAGAATGAAGAAAAAATGTAGACAAAACATAATAAGTAAGGGCGTGGGCTTGTGCACGTGTATGTGCACATGGCAAGCTTTCCCTTGAGAATTAGCCCCAGGCTTGGAACAGCAGACGTGTGAACAAACATTGGAGAGGCCGCTTGTGAAGTATAGACCCTGTGACATGATTAGGAGATCCTCGGCTCATATCCATTTCAAATGAGGGTTGTGTAACTGCTGTCACCACTGATAGATGGGGAATCTCAAAGACTCCACCGTCCTTAATTGGGTCTTTATAGCTGATTGATAGACTCCAGAGTCCCTCATAGCCCACCCTCCCCCTCATTGTGTTACATTTTATCCACTGCTACGCTAAGCTCTTATTCATGAAAAATATTTCTATAGAATAAAAATGCAACTGTAAATGTGTTTTTAAAGGAAGTGTAAATGCAACCAGTTTACATTCTTATCATCGTAATGACAGAACGCTGTTAATTAAGGCGCGCGATGTCTGATTGGGGTGAGGCGGTTGAAGCAAGAAGAGCTTGATAGAGAAATTTCAGCAAAGTTAAAGGGAACGGTAGAGAAAAAATAAGGTAGTGATTTGCTGTACTTCAGGAGTGTGTGTGTGTGTGCGTGTGTGTGTGTGTGTGTGTGTGGGTGTGTGTGTGTGGTCATGCAGATGGTATTTACATTCCTCCACTGGGTTATGTCAGCCAGAAAGGTCTCTTGGTTCCTCCTGTTGTCTCAGGTCCTGTTTAGTTAGGTTTGCTAATTCACACACAGTTAACATAAAAACACACGCCAACCTAAACACCTTTGACTGCTGTATGCATTATTTAGGTAAATCAGGTCTTGAACATTTTCTCCTATGTCTTTGTAGTGATCAGTGTGTGTATTTGTGTAGTTTCAGCTGCACCAGTGTCTTCTTGCATTGTATTCATGACTTTAAGGTATGGTATAATTGTACCAACATTTCTTTTCTTCTGGTCTGTTCGGTATTTAAAACTAGCAGGGATCAGATGTGCTCGTTATAAAGTAAGCTTTGCAGATTCAGTGTTAGGTGCAGGGTTTACGCAAACATGGTGATTTATAGCTTCAGAGAGTCTAAGACAGCATGGCAGATAAGTAGATGAGGGTTCCAGATGTGGTCTGCTCTGTTGGCATGTGATTGTCTGACTGGAAAGATAAAAGGGTAGCACAGCCGACCCACCCCATCCTCCCCACCCTCTGCACGGAACCGCGCAGCAGGGACCAGCACATCTCCCCGTATCTGTCTGTAGATTAAGTTTTCCTTGTTTTCTTTTCTTTCTCTTTCAGAATACATCTCTGCACAGGAAGTCTTTATAATACGCCTTCAGATCTTTCAGCATGTTGGCACAAAAATCAGAGTGCTGCTGATTTTTTTTTTTTTTTTTGTTCTGTTTTTTTTCTAAATATTTTTTAACTGTAGGTTTTTTTAAATAATCAAATGCAAAACTTCTTCTCCCAGCTTTACTTTCATCCAAACTGCTCAACTACTTGAGCTGGGACTTCAAATCTGATTCTGATTTATTTCTTTTATTCGTGTTTGTTTTTTGCAGAGAAAAAAAAAGCATGTTACCACACCATGCCTCATCAGTTGATATCCTCCCTCTTTTACCTTTTGCACCAAGGAGTTCACACATCCCGTAAATGTTTGGAATTACTGCCTCTTTGTGATGTTGGACTAATATGGAAAATCATAAACGACTAAACTCCAAATGGTGCTGTTTGGAGCTCAAAGTTTTTTGTGCAGAATAAATGCTAGGATAATCTTGACACAGAGAGGATTATAGGACCGGAATATGACTAACATGTAAATACTTGCACTGACACCCAAAACGAGAAAATAGCAAATTCTGTAGTGCTCCCCCTGAGCCTGGGCACTGGTGTTCGACCTTTTTGACGAGCTAAATAAGCTGTGGGCCTCAGTAAATGCATGTGCCTCTAGGATGGAAGGCGTGTTTGTTGTTGGGTAGTTTCCATTTACCAGAAGCCTGTGTGAGAGAAGACGTCAACAGACTGGCTGGCTCTCTGGATAAGGGGGTCCAGTAGGTTGTTGCACAATGCTGTAGTTACTGGTTGCACAACTTTCTCTCTGCTCTGTATTTAAATCTAATAAGTTCCTTGTTGAGCCAGACTTCCAGCTGGACTGTTTTAGGAGGTGGAGTTTTAGAGCTGGCTCCAATGGGACTATCACTATCCCTCCGAACTCCACAGTGAAGCTTTTCCTGTGTTAATGTCGTGGTGTTTGATGCGTTTCAAACTGCTCAAGATTACCCACTCCTTTGACTCACAAAATGAGAACACTGAATTGATGTAATTCTATAACCTTTCACGTTGTCTATGACCAGCACTCCACTTGTGTTTGACAAAGGCAGAGCATGGGGAAGGAAATTAAACGCATAAAGTTACAGTAAGAGTGCAAGGCAAAACCTGTACTGGTAAAATGAACTCTAGAAAGTGGACTTGAACGGTGACAGAAGTTCACTGCAGGGTAACTTGTTGTGACATTGCAGCAGAATGATTTTTACATATAGTAAGCATGGCTAACTTACTTAAAAATACTAAAGAATACTTAAAGTGACTCTGGATTAGGCCTACAGAGAAAGATCCAGAAATTTCACTGATTCAGTGAAAAACATCTACATATCTCGATAAGTTTGTCAGTTTATTCCTTAAATCTCTTGTTTGGCTGACAAAGGATGCATTCACTTTGAAGCCCCCACTTTGAGTCCACGCAACCTTTATGAACAAGCAGTAGAACAGCTCCATCCTTATTTATTTTCTATAATTCTATCTGTTCTGTTAACAAACCAGCAAAAAATAGGTTCTTCCATGGTTCTTCCACCTCTCCCAAGTATCTCCAAACTTTCCAATGCCAATGACTGAGTTGAGAAAGAAGTAGTAGGCAGATGGAGACTTTTATAAGAGGAGGGGGGGTTGTTTGAACAGCTGCCATTGCATGTTCTTTAAAGGCAGACCAATGTATGCACACACACAGACACTGACATAACCAAGACTAACAACTCCTAAATACACTACCAAAGTAACCACTCTTGTCCACCCTTGATGGTGATGATATAGGGTAAAATGCCACTGACAGAGAACTGGCTGCTCCAAGTCATCGCTCATTCACAAAAAAATGCCTGCTCTGGAACCTCCCACAACGCAGCTCAGTTACACAATAGGGCCCAGACACATCTGGGCCCAATTCCCAAACCCTCCACACCACATACGGACTATATCCAGAGCTTCAGAAAAACAAAAGATACATTGGACATAAAGTATGCTCAAGTCACAATTAAGGCCAAAACAGGAAGCAACAGATATGTTGCTTTCAGCATGCCTTTAAGCTGAGCAGAATATTATTGCATCATTTGAAAAAAAAAGATTTACATAACCCTGGTATTCACCTTGTAGTCATAACCGTGCTCACACAACTTTTTTTCTCCCGTCCTCTGCATCAGATGTTGAGCAGATGGCTATAGACTGGCTGACTGGAAACTTCTACTTTGTTGATGACGTGGACGACCGGGTTTTTGTGTGCAACAAGAATGGCCAGACCTGTGTGACTCTGTTGGACCAAGAGCTGTACAACCCTAAAGGCATCGCCTTGGACCCAGCTATGGGGTTTGTGTTTCATTCCAGTTTCGTTCTGACCAACTGTTGCCCTCAGTGCTGTCCAAGCAAAGCTGGACAGGAAAGTATTGCCTTATGATCAGAGAAGATGCCAAGCAAGCAGTAAAATTAAAGCACTTCCTCCAGGCTGGGACACAGACAGACTTGGATGTAACATGTTCCTGATGCTGACAAGATTTCATCTGATTTAGTTCCTTTTTTTTAAGTATCAATTCTCTTTTTTTTCTGGAAAGAATTTTAATTCAGTATGACTAACAAATCTTGCAAGGTCAAGCTAAGCTGACACGTTAGGTCAAAGCATTTTAGCATGTTAGGTAAAGTCCTATTTCTGTAACCCCACATTCATCCTCTTCTTCCCATCCTTTCCCTCCTGCTGTTCCGTTACAGTAAAGTGTTCTTCACTGACTACGGGTCTACGCCAAGGGTGGAGCGCTGTGACATGGATGGTCAGAATCGCACAAAGCTTGTAGACAGTAAGATTGTCTTCCCTCATGGCATCACTCTGGACCTGGTTAATCGACTGGTGTACTGGGCTGATGCCTACCTGGACTACATCGAAGTGGTCGACTATGAGGGCAAAAACCGACATACCATCATCCAGGGTCTGCTGGTGAGGCTTTAAGTGTGCTTTGATGAACAAAATATGCCATTTAACCTAACTCAAACAGATGTGCTGAATATATTACTAACTATTGTGAAACTTTACTGAAAGACAGTTGCTCAGTCTTTGTGCACTACTCTTCTCATCAGTAACGGAAAACACCTGTTTTCCAAATGTGTATCATTTCTAATTTCATATCATCATCTCTAGAAGCAGGACTGTTTTCCAGTTCCCTCCTGTGTGTGTCAGCACATAGTGCCTCTCCAGGGAAAAGGCCTTTCTCATGCCCTGATTGATATCACTTAAAGAGCATGTTATTTTCCTCACTAGGGTCTCTCTAAACTTCTTAGTTTGGCCCTAGCAATATTTGGCTTTAACCTATAGAGGAGTAATGATCTTAACGAAATCGGTATTATGATGGGAGGATGGTTGTTTGTGTGCAAGAGATTGAAGAACGTAATGTGAAACCAACCCATACATCTCTCTGTAAAGGAAACTAGCTGTAAAGGAGAGCAGCACGGAACTGACCCTGATGAAAGTAAAAACCTCCTTTTCTGTTTGAAAGCAGATGGGAGCGATTATGCAGACCTGTGCCAAGTTTACTCAAACGGTCTCGCTCTATCTTTGTGCTTGTCTGGCTTTTAGTGATTCCTTCACATTTGTAGAGGCATTATCTCCTTTGTACAGATAAATATTTTTCCTTTTTATTCACGTGCAGAATTTGTCGGGCACGGTTCAAGATGCAAATGCACAAACCATGAGTCATTCACCACAAGATGTTTTGCTTCAAGTGTCAGCGTTTTCACTTTCCTATGAGGCAACATTATCATTTCTTCTGTCTCTTTTGTCTTATTTAATGTGTTCCAGATTGAGCACCTATATGGTCTTACTGTGTTTGAGAATTATCTTTATGCTACAAACTCTGACGAAGGCAACCTCAACCCCAAGACCAGCGTGATTCGAGTGAACCGCTTCAACAGCTCTGACTTCCAGGTGGTGACTCGTTTAGACCGGGGAGCTGCCCTGCATGTGTACCACCAGCGACGGCAGCCTCAGGGTAAGCAGGTCGTCTTATAGCTTAGCTTGCAGCTTACCATCTCATCCCTGTCTGCAATTAACAGCTTCCACAAGTCGGTCATTTTACATGTATGTTTATGCAACTCCTAATGAAACTCCTGTTTCCTGCTCAGTGCGCAGCCATGCATGTGCTTTGGATCAGTTTGCGAAGGCTGGAGGTTGTTCTGACATTTGTCTGCTGAGCAACAGCCACAAAACCCGTACCTGCCGCTGTCGCTCTGGGTTCAGCCTCGGTAGTGACGGCAAGTCCTGCAAGAGTGAGTATCCGGAAAAAGATTTTTATTTGAGACTGAACAAAACTAAAGTCACAGACAGATGGAAGGAGTTATTTATACCATGTCATGTGTTTCCATCTATGCAGAACCAGACCATGAGTTGTTCTTGGTGTACGGTAAGGGTCGTCCTGGAATCATCAGGGGAATGGACATGAATTCAAGGGTGCCTGATGAGTACATGATTCCCATTGAGAACCTGATGAACCCCCGAGCTCTGGATTTCCATGCCGCCAGTGAATTCATCTACTTTGCTGATGCCACCAGCTACATCATTGGCCGACAGAAGATAGACGGCACTGAGAGAGACACCATTCTAAAGCATGGTGAGGAGGGAAGCAAAAGTGTTGCACAGGATTTTGTGAACCATTTTCAACTTTGCAAATTTATGATTCTTAGAATAATTTTTGGAGGACAAAAATTCTTGCCTAGCCCCCTAATCAGTTCAACTATGTTCTGCAGATATTCATACTTGATTTGCTAACTATTAATTTCCACACTCTTCCTTTTCCCTTCTATCAGGTATTCACACAGTTGAGGGGATAGCTGTAGACTGGATGGGAGGTAATCTGTACTGGACGGATGATGGGCCAAAGAAGACTATCAGTGTTGCCAGGCTAGAGAAGGCCTCACAAACCCGCAAGACTCTAATTGAAGGAAAAATGAGCCACCCTCGTGCCATTGTTGTGGACCCACAGCATGGGTAAGACACTGGAGAGAGTAGTAATGAAATTATTTCTTTTATCATAGAATAATGTTCCATATATGATGTTTGGATGCGGTAGTATTCAGTAGTAGAAGAGTGTTTGACTCCTCTTGTCCTTTCCCAGATGGATGTACTGGACTGACTGGGAGGAGGATCCCACAGAGAGCAACAGAGGAAAGATCAAGAAAGCATGGATGGACGGTTCACATCACCAAGTCTTCCTGACCAGCAAAACCGTGCTGTGGCCCAACGGCTTGAGCCTAGACATTCCTCAGGGCATCTTGTACTGGGTGGACGCTTATTACGATCGTATTGAGATGGTTTACCTCAACACCACAGAGCGAAAGGTTGGTGATTAGATAAAAGTCCCCAGAAGCTAATAAGGCACATTTTACACCCAACCCCCCCAAAAATGTTCCAAAAAATTAAGACATATTTAAGGAAATGAAGAGAAAACGCATAAGGAAAAAAATAGAAATTACAATAGATACAACAAAACAGACTCCATATCAGCAGATACATATGACTTCTGTTTTTTTTTTTCTTGAGTTCTCTTAAATGTTTTATTTGCAAAGCATTGCTGTTGTGTTTTGATCACTGATGTATTTTACACCTCATTTGGAAATGTGACCCATCTTGTTTTCCTGAATTAACAGGTTGTTTATGAGGGCCAGGAGCTTAACCATGCCTTTGGTTTATGCCATTACAAACAATTCCTGTTTTGGAACGAGTACCGTGGTGGCAGCATTTACAAACTGGACCAGGCCACTAAGACTGTTACTCTACTCCGCAATGAGCGGCCACCGATATTTGAGATCAGAGTGTATGATGCACACCAGCAGCAAGGTATGTTCCCTTTTCACTCGTTCATTTCTGTTTCATTGCATACTGACAGGCATGATGTGATGACAGTTTTCTACCTTTTTGTTCAGGCTCCAATGCATGCCGAGTGAACAATGGCGGCTGCGGCAGTCTGTGCCTTGCTATTCCTGATGGCAGATCCTGTGGATGTGCTGATGACCAAATCCTTGATGGTGATAATGTCACCTGCAAAGGTACACAGCTGCTTTTACCAGATGAGAAATGTTCAGATCAGTGTTCAGGACTGTGGAAAACTTATTACTCTGAAGTTGAGTGTAAGAATTCTTGGCTGCACTTTCAAGTTGCGAGTTAAACTAAATCCTCTATTTTCCAAATCTGGGGTGCAGTTTTGAAGAAGCTCCAAAATATTTTTGTAATTTTAGATGCGACAAAGAGCTTTGTTTTTGTTTTAGTGCTCAATTCATGTCTTAATGATCCATCTGTTTCCATTCCCAAAACCCTGATTTCATCTGTAGCCAATCCCTCCTACGTCCCCCCACCCAAGTGCCAGCCTGGGGAGTTTGCCTGCAAGAACAACCGCTGCATCCAAGAGCGCTGGAAATGTGACGGAGACAATGATTGTCTGGACAACAGCGATGAGGACCTCGAACTTTGCCGTAAATATGCCACATTGTTGTCATGGTTACAGAGCAACACACGTATAAACAAAGTTCTGTTTTAAAGGTCTTAGTTAACGCACACTGACACTGCGCTAACCTAAGTTTCCGAGGTTTGTCTCTTTCCATCCAGCAGAATGTGTTGTTTCAACAGCCAATTTTGTCCTCATTAGACGATACCTGGAAGCAAAGGCTCATTTCGTCTTTAGATCTTCTTTTTATACATAATTTACGGTGGCATACTTAAAGGTTGCGGAGTAAAGACAGCACAGTGCTCTGTGCTTTATGACTAAAAGCTGCAGCATGAGTAGTTCTGTAAGTTTTCATGTATTCACTTCTGTTGTTTTTTTTTTTAACTCTAGATCAGCACACCTGCCCAGCTGACCGATTCAAATGCCAGAACAATCGCTGCATCCCCCTGCGGTGGCTGTGTGACGGCGACAATGACTGTGGCAATGATGAGGATGAATCCAACACCACCTGCTCTGGTATATACAAGTCGAACCTCTGTGTAGTTCAGACAGAAATTTTTGTTTTTTTCCCATGTATTTTTCATGTATTTAGATTTAGATTTTTTTATCACCCTGCTAGTGACACAATGGTTTTGTACCCGTGGGATATGCGTGTCTGTTTGCAGAGCAGAGGTGGGTAGAGTAGCCAAAAGCTGCACTCAAGTAAGAGTACTGTTACATGTAAACAAAAGTTACTCAAGTACAAGTAAAAGTAATGGTCAAAATATTTACTTGAGTAAGAGTACTAGAGTACACAGTGAAAAATATACTTGAGTACTAAGTTACATCTTATTTTTTCCACAGTCACCGTGCATTCTTGAGCTTTTACAGTATTCAGAAATCTGAATGAAACTTT
>JBBBVT010000014.1:12533520-12578727 GCA_037177035.1 Craterocephalus eyresii
TGTAGGGATTGGGAATAATGCACGACGAGAGCTATCAACCAATGAATGCTTGAATGATGCTTTTGAAAACCGGCGGGGTATACCACTCTCAGACAATATTATATTTTTTGAGGAAAAAAAATACTGACAGAAATAACGTACTCATTAGCCTAATATTGATTGTAACGTAGTAAAAATCAACAAAATAATCACAGATTTACTCAAGTAAAAGTAAAAGTATTCCAAAATAAATCTAAATCCAAAAATTTACTTAAGTAAATGTAACGGAGTAAATGTAGCTCGTTACTACCCACCTCTGTTGCAGAGGGTGTCAAAACATCAGTATCATTTGATTTAACCGTTATGTGCTTTGAGAAAAATTAAGAAGCATTTTTTAAAATCTTAAATCAATTGAAATAGGATTTCTGAAACAATAGAACTTTGGATATTACACAGTTTATTTGTACCGCCAAGTCGGGTTTTGGTTATCAGTCTCTGAGAGCTCTTCAGTATTGAGTCATAGATACTTCAGAAAGATCGAAGGCTTGTTAGAGCGCTTATAACACTTTAAAACATGTTTTCCTGCCAGCTCGTACGTGCCCACCAAACCAGTACCCATGTGCCAGTGGGCGCTGCATCCCCATCTCATGGACATGTGACCTAGATGACGACTGTGGAGATCGCTCAGATGAACCGGACTCCTGTGGTGAGCTTTGTACTGCAATCCTTTTTCTTGACATTACATGTTTCTTTATGAGTTAACTGAATAAATATAATGTCTCTTCTTATGTCATTCTCCCAGCCTATCCAACCTGCTTCCCTCAGACTCAGTTCACCTGTGCCAATGGTCGATGCATCAATATCAATTGGCGCTGCGATAATGGTATCATCATCATTCTACTTCCAGAAAGACTTAAACCTATCCAATAAGCAATAGTCAAATAAGAAGAACATCTTATGTGTGTGTTTGTGTGCAGACAATGACTGTGGAGATAACAGTGATGAAGCCGGCTGCAGCCATTCTTGTTCCAGCGTGCAGTTTAAATGTAACAGTGGCCGCTGCATCCCTGAGTACTGGACCTGTGACAGCGACAATGACTGTGGAGACTACAGTGACGAGACTCATGCCAACTGTACCAACCAGAGTAAGGAACAGCAGTTAACTATTAGATGTCATGGAGGTTTTGTTTGAGCTTTACCCTATCAAAATGAGCATTTTAGTACTGGATGTGCATGTTTGTTTTTGCAGTTGTACAAAAGTTGCCACAATGTTACAAAGATACTGTCTTCCTCCTCCCTTTACGGTTTCTTCCTCTCAACATGCCCCTGCTTGCATTTTGGCATTTTGGCTGCCACTTATCATTTTGGACGAATCCTGTCTGTCGCTCTTTTCTAGGTTTGATCATGTTTTGTGGTTGGATAACAATTAAACTCTTCCCTGTCTCTTGCAAAAGTCAAAGTTGTTTTGACTGTACAGAAGGATATGTATTTGCATGTTTACAGTTTTGAAAGGCTGGGTGCCAACCGCCAAAACTGCCTGAGGGGCAGCATAATAACAGCGGCTGTATTAACATGAACAGCAGTATTCTGATATTAACCTTGCTTAGACTTTACTCTCAGTAAGGAGCTTCCATATAAACTGCACAAATTATTTGTTGAGGTCATTAGACACATCCAGAGCAAGTCATAATCAAATTAAGCTATTTGGAGTACGCCATCTTATTCACATAATATCGTCAGGTTTGCAACTTAATTGCGATGTTATGTCCTACCAGAGTTTTCCCCGTATCTTGCAACATGCACCTCAGCCTAGATTCACAGCCCCAGCCTCCAGTGTTGACGTGTCTGTTTATTATGAACAGCGTTGGCCCTGTGCTTTTGGGGTTGTTTTATTTATGTTTTTCTACCAGAACACATTGCTTGCTTTGGGCTTGTTTTCATAGATTGGTTTGCTTGTTTCTGTTAGAAAGCCTGGCAACAGACTCACAGTTCAGTGCAGAACAAGGCAGCTACATTAAAAAGAAGACACTTTTTTAAGGGTGAGGGAGAAACGGAGTTGGCTAAAGTTCTGTTTTTTGAGGGATTTGAACACAATTAAGATCTGGATGGCCGAAAACATCCCAGTCGCCCTGGAGCACATCATGTGGACATGAGTCATTCCTCAGTCTATATTCTGTGACTTGTAACTATGGCTATGAGTGGAACATCCCTACTGCAGCTTGTACACAAGGCCTTTGTGCTCTGTCGTTGTGTGTTCTGATGCTGTACGTACTGTTTGATACATGCAGAAATATAGCACGGTCATGTTCCAGCATGCAAAAATGGGGCCCAGCATGACCTGCTGGTGTAATGGGCAATTGTATTCTGCTGTGTGTGTATTTGTGCCCTCCCTTAGAATGCTGTCTGGAAGCTATTAGTGAAAAAAGCAACACTATCCACTTCCCCTCCTGCTTGTTATAGTCCTGCGCTAAAGGGTTCCAGTTTCCATTTCCTGTTTAAACTGTGCCAAATACTGACTTTGTCATGAGGGGATGTCATTGTACCACCTCCACAGGAATGCCTCTAATCTGCCTTTGACATCAGAAAGATTTGTGTGTCACTGTTGTTATACTTGGCCCAGTGTCAGGTTGTTATCCCAGCATACCTGTGCAATAATAATCGACTGTAATGGCTTTTTCTTTCTCTCTGGTTTTTGGATGTCTTAAGATGCTGCTGGCATTACTTAAGTTATTTTTCAGTTGCAGGCGTCTACTGGGGTTTTATTGCTGCTCTGACATTCACTGATGGTTGCAGTCCATCTTTTTCTTGGCTAACGAAAAGACTCAATCTTAGTGTTTTTCTCTGCAGCAACCCGTCCTCCTGGCGGCTGCCATGTGGATGAGTTTCAGTGTCGGATAGATGGCCTGTGCATTCCTATGCGCTGGCGCTGTGATGGCGACACAGACTGTATGGACCTCAGTGATGAGAACAACTGTGAGGGTGTCACCCACATGTGTGACTCTGAAGTCAAATTCAGCTGCAGAGATTCAGGTAAGGATTAGTACATCTCTCCAAAGCAGCGGGGGTTGAGAGTCATGAAGCTTTAAAAGTGTCACTTAAAGAAGTGGTGTTTTAGTAATAAAGGTCTTTAACACTTTAGGACAATAATGTAACTGGCCCAACCATGCGTTACACAAGCTGCTTTCTGTTTGGTAAGCAGGCCATAGCATTTCTGGATAGCTGTAATTTGCAGAAAAGGACATTTTTTTCTTTACGTTTTTTAATAACTTATATAAAGAGAATAAATTCTTTCATAACTAAACCCTAAAAACATGTTGAAACCAGTATATGTGGATTTTCTAAAGATTTTCACTAAAAAGATTAAAATTTTTACCACAACCTGTACAATTCCTACCTCTTTTACAAAGAGAAAATAAACATATATTTAACCTTTTTTTCCTTCTTTTGCATTAGACTCTTATCATCAGACCATTAGTGGTATAGCTTTACTGCTACGGATTACTTATCTGTGTACAGACTTTTTACACTTTTAACAAAAGAACTGGAAAACAGTTTTATAGCTTTAAATTCTGAACATACTGTTTGTCTTTCTGTACAGAAAAAAGAGAAATAACAATGATCAATACCCATTATTAGGTAGGTATTTTATTAATTCCCTGAGGGAAATTTCTTGTTAAATAAACATAAATAAAGAACAGATACTGTATACAAGCAAAGTGTACACACTTAAAAATAAACTCAATAAAAATATTATATAAAAAAGAAGTATAAAACACAATAAATAAATCACTACTTTATATAAACAGATCATGTAGAATTCTGATTCTGGATGTTGTATATAGGCTCAGTGCAGAAATGATGATCAATTCTCAAACATGGAGAAGTAACTGCACAGGGATATTGCGAAAGGAAGGAATGATTTCCTGAACCTGTCTTAATGACAGCAGAGCTGCAGCTGATCAAGGATTAAGGTTGAGATTTTAAATAGTGTGTCTTTTTTAGCTCGCTGCATCAGCAAGGCTTGGGTATGTGATGGTGACAGTGACTGCGAAGACAACTCTGACGAGGAAAACTGCGAGGCATTGGTGTGCAAGTTATCTCATCACATGTGTGCTACCAACGACTCCATCTGCCTGCCTGCTGAGAAATTGTGTGATGGCACCGATGATTGTCCGGATGGCTCTGATGAGAAACTTTGTGGTAATTCTTCTTGCCAAATGAAGCGCCACTTAATTGTTCTAGTTTAATTTTCAAAACGCCACAAAGACAAGAGGATAATTCCAGTTTTTGAATCTTTTTTTCCTTGCAGACTTGTGCTCATTGGACAACGGGGGATGTAGTCACAATTGCAGCATCATTCCTGGGGAAGGCTTCATGTGCTCTTGTCCCTTGGGCATGGAGCTGGGCGCTGACAACAAGACCTGCCAGATCCAGAGCTTTTGTGCCAAACATCTTAAATGTAGCCAGAAGTGTGAGCAGGAGAAATCCAGTGTCAAGTGCTCGTGCTACGAGGGCTGGGAGCTGGAGGCCGATATGGAGAGCTGCAAAAGCACGGGTAAGGAAAATATCATTTTTTAAATAGCTTTGCTTCCCTGAAGAAGCTAAGCAGAAATGATTCTTCTGTATTGATATGAAATCTTTATCGCGTCAGATTTTGCTTTTGGTTTGTATTGGGGGAATTATATAGACAGCTGTGGTAGCATTTGATCTGACACCAACACCTGGTTTTGTGAATCAGGACTTTGAGAGAAGACTTACTATACTGAGTCACTAAAACTTATCTGGGCATTATTTCCTGTCTTTTCAGATCCTTTTAAGCCTTTCATCATCTTCTCCAATCGGCATGAGATAAGGAGGATTGACCTTCACAAGGGGGAATTCAGTGTGCTCGTGCCAGGCTTGAGAAACACCATTGCCTTGGACTTCCACCTCAACCAGAGTACCCTTTATTGGACAGATGTTGTCGAGGACAAGATCTATCGTGGGAAACTGTCTGAAAATGGAGGTAAGGGGATATGTAATGCTATGTGATGGTAAACAATGGATTGAGTGGAATAAATGTCAACTTAGAGGAGTCTAATTTACATAAGTGAATTCATTTTTCATTGTCATATATTTGTAGTAAAACTGGATAAAAAAGGTGATGGGGAAAGCAATCCTGTGTTTAGCATAACACTTTCTGAAAATTTACTTTCAGAAAGCAAATAAACTCTAATTCCTCTGAGTGAATGCTTGTAAAAGGAGTCAGTGGTCAGCAGTGGCAGTCTGTGACCCTGAATAAATCTCCCAGGTCATGTTCTGCCTTTCCTGCTCTCAAACCGCAGGTCTTCTTGCCAATCAAGGTTGTGTTCCCAGCACAGCTCTTCAGGGGCACACGGAAGGCTTTGTCTCTTCTCATTTGTCTCACTGCTCACTTTGTGTAAGAGTTGCCAGAACACAGACGTAGAGCAGGAGGCACAAAACACTGCAATTCCACTTCCCAGCCCTCTGAGTCCTTCATAAATACAGTCTTCTTCTGCAAGGACACAGTGACCAGCTCATAGATCAACTCCGGTTACTCATTATGGAGTCCATTTCAAGCATGTACTGGGTTGGGCCAACAGCTTAATAAAGATTCCCATAGTTACACAGAAAAAGGCAGCCATAACTCCAGCGTTCCTTTAAGTGAACTGAAAAGAGGTCGCTCAGTCTAATTATTATTGGACGGGCTTATTATCTTTCTTAGCCAAAGATGATCACACATTTTGGTTTTGTACTTGGTTTACGTAAGAGCCCGTTATTTCTGGGAAATGCTTAAATGGAGGGAGATCTGGTGTTGGTTGCTTGTTTTCTTAGCACTGGGGTTAGGGAAAAAGTGCTTGTCAGAGTCTGCGCCGGATCAGTAATACTTGCCATTCGCTCACAGAATCCATGAGACTAAAAAGGTTTTTACACATCATTGTCATTGTTTGTTTTTAGGGGCAATGCACCATATTCTGAGTTGAGATTTGCTGTACAAAGTCAGAAATAACTTGCACAAATGCACTTTTCTGCTTAAACCTTAAAACCATTTAAAAGGAATATGTTAAAGTTACCCTGACCTCTGTTTCAGCTCATTTTTCCAAACACATGTTAAAGAGCAAAAGCAACATTGCAGTTGTAAATCCCTGATTCTCTTTATGCCATGTGTTTGAATCAGCCCTGACCAGTTTCGAGGTGGTGATCCAGTATGGGCTGGCTACTCCAGAGGGTCTAGCTGTTGACTGGATAGCAGGAAACATCTACTGGGTGGAGAGCAATCTGGACCAGATCGAGGTAGCCAAGTTGGACGGAACCATGAGAACCACCCTGCTGGCTGGGAAAGTGGAGCATCCAAGGGCCATTGCTTTAGACCCCCGTGACGGGTGAGCAGCATAAATGAATGCCTTCTAAAGAGTTAATCATTTTTAAAAACAGGAAGTTATTGTACCGTGCAGCATATTTTTAAATGGATGACGATCAAGCTATTCCTCCTTCTGTATTTTCTCTTAAATGTGTCCTATATTGCAATATGTGAACATGTCCAAATTTACTCACAATGATCATTTTTCTGCTGGCAGTATCCTGTTTTGGACAGACTGGGATGCTAGTCTGCCCAGAATAGAGGCAGCCTCTATGAGCGGCGAAGGCAGACGCACCATCCACAAGGAGACAGGCAGCGGTGGCTGGCCCAATGGACTCACTGTGGACTATATGGAAAGACGTATTGTCTGGATTGATGCCAGGTAGCTTTTATAACGAGGCTGCCCAGTTCTCGCGTTGCGCCGCATCCACCCACTAATTCATTGCATCACTCACTCCTTCCATTTCCTTCTATTGGACTGCCATTATACATTTTTCATAAACATGGGTGTATTTGGGATTTTGCTGAGCTGTATGCAAAGCACAGATTCATTTTGTAACATAAACAACGTCCATGTCAGTGAGTTGGCCTTCGTTAATCCCATTGTGTGAACTGTGCACCTTTTTGTCTCAATGCTTTTACAGGTCGGATGCCATCTACTCTGCAATGTATGACGGCTCCGGACTGATTGAAGTGCTGAGGGGTCATGAGTATTTGTCCCACCCGTTTGCTGTCACCATGTACGGAGGGGAGGTCTACTGGACTGACTGGAGAACTAACACACTGGCCAAAGCCAACAAATGGACTGGACACAATGTCACTGTCGTCCAGCGCACCAACACGCAGCCCTTTGACCTGCAGGTCTATCACCCGTCCAGACAACCTCAGGGTACGCTTCACACCAAAGACGGATGCATGAACATTCACGGAGAAATGTTTTCTCACAGAGAAGCGGTGGGGATCTGCTGCACCCCTGCAAAGAAGAATAGTGATGAGGTCATGTTTCATTGCCGGCCGTGTTATTCACGACTCCTGTTTCCCGAAGACAGCTGACCTTTTACAGCTCTGAGATGTGTTGTTTCCTCACGCTGGCAGCAATGTGGACACCTCCCTGCTGCTTGGCTGATCAAAAAGTCACGTCATTGTTTAATTCCCACAGCCTGGTAGGACATGTAAACCCCCTTTCCTGCAACATAAATGTCACATGTGGATCTTACAGACATGATTGACAAGAGGGCAAAGGGGTTGTCGTATCTGGTTTGTAATGTTATGTCACATCAAACGTTAGCCTTAATGTTCAGTGGCTGTGGGATCCTGAGGGGGTGTGAGCAGCTAAGAGGCTCCAGGTCTTGTTGTTGGTGACAGGAAAGGGAGTCGTAATGAACTGTTGATTGACAGCTGTTACCACCCTCGTTGATGGTGATAAGACGACGTGCTGTGTTGACAGATTGAATAAACAGAGTCTTTATCTATCTTTACTTTCCTTGAGGGAGAATTAATGAAGTCCCTCTCAGTAAGAAATATGAAAAGTTAACTGACCTCGTATAGTTTTATTAGAGTGCAGTGATGTCGTCTTGTGCTGTACAACACATATTGTATATCTTTTTCTTTCTCCCATGTGACACATTTCTGTCCTTTCGGTCTCTTAATGAAACCTAGTTAAGAATCTTTTTTCCTGCTTTTAGCTCCCAACCCATGTGCCACTAGTGATGGGAAAAGCCCCTGCTCCCACCTGTGTCTCATCAACTTTAACCAGACCTTCTCATGTGCATGCCCCCACCTCATGAAGCTGCAGCCTGACAAGCGCACCTGTAAAGGTAACAGCACACTATGGCTTACGTTCACCAACTGTATGGTTTAGCTTTGTGGTTAAAAACCACTCCGATATAGTATATAAAGGCAGCGCTGTCATACATGGTCCATGTCATGAGTGAGTAACAGGATGGGCTCTTTGTAGATAAAAACGTTGTACCTACAACTGTTTCATTTCTTAAGATACTGTCCTTAAGGATGAGGTCAAGTCATTATTTATTGCAGTGATATTATGAGTTTAGGACAAGCTGGGGAAATGGTTGTGCATATGTGCACATCCTCTCAATTTGAGTTTCAGTAACCTTTCCCTTCCACAACATAAGCCTTATCTCAGCAGTGTAGATGTGAGGATAATTGGATTAGCATGAATGATGCATCCCCTAGTTAAACAGGAATTTTAACAAAGCAAAGCTCTTTGTAAACTGAGAAAATGTCTCTCAACCTTCACATTTAAAACTTGAACTCTGTTAAGTTTGTTATTAGTGAAATTAATTCTAGAATAACAGGCAAGCCATCCGTCATTTCTGGCTACTTCTGGGTTATTTGGTGCAGTGTGTCTGTAAGAATGAAACTAATGACAGCTTGAAAGGAATGCTTATGATATTCACAATGATTTGTAGATGGGCAAATTACAAGAGCTGCCTTTTGTGTTTTTGGTCAGTTTTTTCTTTTTTTTTGTAACTAACTTGTCATAACAGACAAGAATTCATCGATTAAAAAATAATCTCTTTTCTAGAGTCCCGGAAGTTCCTACTTTATGCCCGCCAGATTGAGATCCGAGGCGTAGACATAGACAACCCGTACTACAACTACATCATCTCCTTTACGGTGCCGGACCTTGACAATGTGACAGTGGTGGACTATGACGCTGTAGAGCACCGCATCTACTGGTCAGATGTACGAACACAGACCATCAAAAGAGCTTTTATAAACGGCACAGGGGTGGAGACTGTTGTTTCCGCTGGTAAGAATTTACTCAGGAGTACCCATTTTTTCTGTTTTTGCTTAATGTTTTGTTTCTGCTTATAATTATGAAATGCTAATGTTTCACAGACCTCCCTAATGCCCACGGGTTGGCAGTAGACTGGGTTTCCAGGAACCTCTTTTGGACTAGCTATGATTCCGTTAAGAAGCAGATTAATGTGGCCAGGCTGGATGGGTCCTTCAAGAATGCAGTCATCCAGGGATTAGACAAGCCCCACTGCCTGGTGGTTCACCCTCTACAAGGGTGAGTATTTCCTCTAATTAGTCAGGGTTGGATGTGATCGGTTCATTAATGATTTTCCTCATGATTATAGTTGTTTTTTTTCTATTTATTTTTCCTCGCAAAATTGAACTTAATTAGTTCACTTCAGACTGCATTTACACAGACTGAATGATTTTTGGCTTCCTTCTTTTTACCTTAATTTGGATTCAGTCTTTTTATGCTCGAAAGTCTGGAGAAACCTTTTTTCATTCGATGCACCTGTTGTGTATCAAAGCATATGTTAAAGAGAGCGTAGTTCTGCTGTAGAATATCTCACATCTCACATTATTCTCCATCTTCCTCAGAAAGCTTTACTGGACTGATGGTGACACCATAAACATGGCTAACATGGATGGTAGTAACCGGACGGTCCTCTTCACCGATCAAAAAGGCCCTGTGGGTGAGCAAATGCCTTACAGTACTCCCAGACTAACCTGTGATTAGACATGCAGTCTCTGTTTAAGTCTGTAGAGCTCACATCCGCATGTAAGAATATTACTGTAACAGATCTAAATGAAGAGAAACATACAATGTCCTTCCTTTTAGGTTTGTCTATTGACTATGAAAAGGAGCAGCTATATTGGATCAGCTCAGGAAACGACACCATAAACCGGTGTCAGCTAGATGGATCTAAATTTGAGACTCTTGAAAGTGTCAAAGGCAAGCTTACCAAGGCTACAGCGCTTGCTATTATGGGTAAGGTTATATTCTGAATGTTAATTGTCACAGCATATCACCTCTTACATTTTAAGAAAACAACAAAGATATTTCTTTATCGTAGGTGACAAACTGTGGTGGGCTGACCAGGGGACTGATCAAATAGGAACGTGTGACAAAAAGGATGGCGAAAATTGGAAAGTTTTGCGGAACAACACCTCTCCCATGATGCATATGAGGATTTATGATGAGGATGTGCAGAAAGGTAACAAACAGCACTTAGAAATAAATATTGTTTATGCTTTCTGTCGAGCCAGTTTGGGTTAGTTCACCTGGATTTGATCCTTTATCGTCTCCTGATCTCCTTTTCCTCCAGCAGGTATCAACCTGTGTAGTAACAACAATGGTGACTGCTCCCAGCTGTGTCTGCCCACCTCTCCAACAACCAGATCCTGCATGTGCACAGCTGGATACAGCCTCAAAACAGGGCAGCAGTCCTGTGAGGGTAAGACTCTGATCCGTACATACAGTATAAGCACTTTGTGTCCTAAGAATGCAAGCTTACTGTGCTCACTCTGAACAGGAATGGGCTCTTTCTTGCTTTATTCTGTTCACGAGGGAATCAGAGGAATTCCACTCGACCCGGCAGATAAATCTGATGCCTTGGTGCCAGTGTCTGGCACCTCTCTGGCTGTTGGCATTGACTTCTATGCTGGTGAGTAAAGCTGAAAGATGTCAGTCAGTAGATAGCTTAGCTTGAATGAAATTTTAAAGTCGTTATTATCTCCTCTTCAGAGAATGACACCGTCTACTGGGTGGATATGGGCCTAAGCACCATCAGCAGAGCTAAGAGGGATCAGACTTGGAGAGAGGATGTGGTGACTAATGGCATCGGCAGGGTGGAGGGCATTACAGTCGACTGGATTGCAGGTTTTTGACGTTTTACAATTTTAAATCATTTTTCAATATAAAATCATAACATAGAATCAAGTATTATGCACAGATATTGCACAACAATTGATTTATATGTTCTCTGCTCTTTTTAAGGAAATATTTACTGGACAGACCAGGGCTTTGATGTGATCGAGGTGGCGAGGCTGAATGGCTCATTCCGCTATGTGGTCATTTCTCAAGGTCTGGACAAACCCAGAGCCATAACTGTCCATCCAGTCAAAGGGTAAGGCTTCTTGCCAGCAGTTAAATTTTTTCCTCTACACTCTAGCACTGCGTTAATTCACTTTGAAGTGGAATTTCAACCAAACCTCATATTTTTTAAACTCCTCACGAATGCACTTTCAGAGTGTCTCCTTTGTTTCCTTGTGCAGGTATTTGTTCTGGACGGAGTGGGGTCAGTATCCTCGCATTGAGCGATCTCTGTTGGATGGCTCCCAGAGGTTGGTCATGGTCAATGTGAGCATCAGTTGGCCAAATGGAATCTCCATTGACTATGAGGTGCGGGCCACAAGAAAATTCACTGCACTTAAGATAATCTTAAACACATTTCTCTTTTATTAGAGGAGAATTTTTCACATTTCTCATTTATACACTTGTAGTGTGACTTTAATAGAGACCTGAACCGATCTGCTTGTCTTTTCATCTAAGACTCATCCGTCAGCTTAAATTCCACCACTCATCCATAGTTCTTTATCAGCTAAATATGTAACCTAAAAGTTATTTGATATACAGTAATAGTCAAAAGTGTTGACACACTTTTCCATTAAATCCAATGGAGAAGTGTCTCCATAGTTTCACTAGTGACGCTACTGATAATTTCTCTCTGAAGCTGCTGGAAGTTCTTAATTTAGGTATTGTTTTTGTCTAATATCACCTGTTGCTTTATCATTTTAAAGCATCAGATGCCGTAGTGACCAACTCAAAGGGGGATGTCAAATGGATTTTTTTCTCCCTCCTGTGTGCTTTTATGAATTGGCGAGAAGGTCTGTCACGAAAACAAATTTTCGCTGTGCGATTAATCGTCTCAGAAATTATTGCAGTAAACGATAATAAGATGTCATTTTGAGACAATTTTCAGCTAATATGTTGATATTGCTATAATAATCATTTTCATTGGAATTGGAAGAAATTTGAGATAAATAGGCAAAAAACAATAAATATGAGAGATAATGAAAACTCTGTAAACGAAATATTAAACATGGGGTTCAGACAGGGAAACTACAAGTTAGTACCTCTTTAACTAAGAACTTTTCAACAAAAATATACCCTGTTACTCTCTGTGGTAAAGCATAGACCATGCGGTTGTCAAGTAAGACACAAGAGACCAGTCCACAAGAAACGAGAAGGTTTAGGCAGAGAAGGAGATAAAATTAAAATGATTGCGGCCGGAAACCTTATTGCACAAATTTTTTTTAACCTCGCGTTTAATTGACTTATTGCTTAATGTGACAGTTGCAGAGAGCCATTATACTGTAATGTTTAAATCATGACAACCTGTTCACTGCTATTTGTTGCTCTGCCTTAAACTGCAGGAGGGTATGCTGTATTGGTGCGATGCCAGAACGGACAAGATTGAGCGAATCAACTTGGAGACTGGAGAGAACAGGGAGCTGGTGCTGGCCAACAACAATATGGACATGTTTGCTGTTTCTGTCTTTGAGGAATACATCTATTGGAGCGACAGGTTCGCTTTTTTTGTTGTTTCTAAATGAAGCAAGGTAAGGTCTCATCATGTGACATGCACTGATTCAGCATTTTTATCTCTTGTTTAGGACTCATGCCAATGGCTCCATTAAGAGAGGCAACAAAGACAATGCTACAGATGTTGTGCAGCTCAGGACAGGCATCGGTGTCCAACTAAAAGACATCAAGGTTTTCAACAGAGCCAGGCAACAAGGTAAGTGAAAACTAACAACTTCTCTATTATTTAAAATTCAACTGTGACAAATGTCTTCAAATTGTGTTTTCATAAACCAGATTAGTTTAAGAAAAGTTCAATTAACACTATTTGAGCATCACAGAAGAAGTGAGTTTGTCCAGGTTCACTATTTGATATGTTCATGCCACTCTCTCTGCACAGGCACGAACATCTGCAAGAACAACAACGGTGGCTGTGAGCAGCTGTGTCTGTACCGTGGCAACAAGGAGCGCACCTGCGCCTGTGCTCATGGCATGCTGGCGGAAGACAACCGCAGCTGCCGCGACTATGACGGATACCTGCTGTACTCTGAGCGCACCATACTGAAAAGCATTCACCTGTCCAACGAAACCAACCTCAATGCGCCAATAAAGCCGTTTGAGGACCCCGACCACATGAAGAACGTCATCGCCCTCAGCTTCGACTACCACGGCGGTGGAGGGAAGGATGCCAACCGCATCTTCTTCAGTGACATTCACTTTGGCAACATCCAGCAGATTAATGATGACGGCACAGATCGCAAGATTGTTGTGGACAGTAAGTGTTCAGCCTTTGATTCCATGTTTCCAAAACAAGCACTGAACTAAGATTCTCAGCCCTAAACGTCTCTCTGTTCTTTAGCTATGTGCATTTCAGCTGTCTAAACCAGTGGGAACTTTTTAAAAATTTCCTGTCAAAGGACATCATCATGTATTTTGGCTGAAAAGCCAAAAAACCATGGGGATTCGCTATATTAGACACATCTGCAGCCTATTTGACAGTGGAATTTGGCATCACCTAAGGCAGACATTTGAAGAAGACACAATTGCACAGTCACACTACTTGGAGTTTTCGCAACACTGAAGGGACTTTTAAATCCCGCTCTCTGAATTTTTCAATACTAGGCTTGCTGGACTCTATGAAAATGTTGCATTTGAAGGAGCTATACCTGATATTATTTTAATCTTTCTAAGAAAAATGGTTTCTGCACGGTATACTATGTGGTAAAAGGGTTAAGGCCATAAAAATGAATGACTCATTGATTGCGCATATGTATGAGTCCAGGCCATTTTAGTTAGCGAAAGCGGCTAATAATTAGCTTTGGCGTGACACTCTTTCTCTGCCACTGGGATTAACTTCCGGAACTTCCAGATTCCGATCAGCCAGTAAGAGCGTTCCCCTTGGGTAAGTCCGACTTCCCCCTTTTACCATATAATATACCATTCAGAAAGCATTTTTCTTAGAAAGATTAAAAAAAAAATTAGGTATAGCTCCTTTAAAAGCCCCAAACCAAAACCTGTTAATATTTAGCAATAAAACATGAATATTTAGATTTGATTTGAATAGCGTTAAGTAAACAGCATTTAGTGTTTTTGTTGATATGGGGGATTTAACACATAAAAACATTAAGGCTGTTTGTTTTTTTTGTTAGTTTTTTCATTGCTGATAACAGAATATATTTCACAATGAAATATAAACAAATGATCATGCATCAGCTTTCAGTGTAATTACAAATATTATATGATCGTACAGTCAGTGCTTATCCATACAAATATCTCTTAAGAAGTTATAACTGTTGGTGAATCCCATAAACAATAAAACACATCACATTTTACCATAAAATATTTTGTATTTGATATCACTGAGTATTTCACAAGTAATCTAACATTATATTATTTATATACATATATATATATAAATATAATATATACACAAACACAACACTTATTCCTTCTGATGAAAGAGTCAGTTTTGACCTCTTTCTGATGTTGTATCTAATTCGAAAGGCCTCACAATGTCTCTCCTCATCACACATTGACGGCCAATCAGGCAGCTTTTACACCATGCCCAGCATTTTCTGCCTAGTTCTAATAAGTCCCGCCGAAACTTCTGAGACATGAAGCCATACAGCACAGGGTTAATCACAGCTACTGAGGATGACAACAGCCTGGCCAGAAGGGCAAATATGTTTTTCCCAGGTAAAGCAGTTACAGTCCCTCCAATGATGGAGAACATGAGTGCATAGGAGGGCAGCCACAGCAAAGTGAAGACCAGGACCAGGAGAGCTGAAGTATGAGTGACTTGCCGCTGATAACGTTCCAATTGGGGAGCGTTCCCAGAGCGTCGCGCATGTTGAAGAAAACAGTAGATTTTGGTATACATCAGTACAATGATGCCTAGTGGTAGAGCAAAACCACATAGGAAGAGGGCGATGCAGTAGACCAGCTGGCTGAAGTCAGACAGGAAGGCAAAACAGTAAACTGTGCTGGATATGGTTACTGTGCGGAAAGCAAACTGAGGTGCTGCCAGAGCAGAGGCAGGGATCCAGAGCAGAGCCACCGTTACCTTGATGCGCCTGTGCATCCTCGAACGGTAAGTCCAGGTCGGGTGTACCACAGTAAGATAACGTGTCACAGCCAAAGCTGCCAGGGTGAACACCGAGGCAGCTGAGCAAGTTACACTCAGGAAGCTGATGGCTTTGCACAAAAAGCTGCCAAAAGGCCAGAAGCCCAGGGTGATAGCAGATGTGTGGAAGGGCAGACAGAGTAATAGCAGCAGGTCAGCAGCGCTCAGAGCCAGCAGAAGGGTGTCGGTACCATGGGGAGGTTGACTTTCTTTCTTCCTCCTTCCAGTAAGGATGATGATGACCAAAGTTTGGCCCACAAGTCCTGTCACGAGAGTCAACCCATCCAGAATGGGCACCAGTGTTCTAATCAAAGCCTCGTCTTTTTTGTTGAATTGGTCAAGGCCACTGTTATTTATTTGCTGACCCAAAGTTTCCATGTAGTCAGAGTAAAATGCTAATCTAATATCCACTTAGTTTGATAATGAATGAACAGTTACTTAAGATGGTTGGATCACTTTGGTCATTTGGCTTCCTCAGTGACCTCCATAGATTGTGTTAGCACAGGAGAAAAGAACCACATAATGAAATTGTAACTTATTTGTTGTTTTTGGAGCACAAAAAAAACACCCTGTCATCTTAAAGAGAAGTCTTTGCAAACTTGATTTTCTTTAGCTGCATCAGCATGTCCCATGTAATCCAAGGTTGATCTGTTGGGGTCAAAACTCAGGTTAATGTCAGAGCAGCCATTGCTCAGTGGCTGTATTGATTCTTGAAACCAGGCAACAGCGGATAAATTCATCCCAGCGGCTGCTAACAGACATTCCTGTTTAAAAGCAGTCGATGCTACTTGATGCTAAGTGCTCACCAATGCAGCAGGCGTCATGTCCATTCAGAATCGCTTCAGAGACTTGTAGCATGTAGACTCCACCAGCTGAGCTGTCGCTGAGAACTGAGCAGTGACACTAAATCCATTAAGGAACAAATAAATTGGATGTGAGCAAAATAAAAAAAGTAGCGAAAGTAGTTCTAAGGTGACGCAAGGGCTGCCATACAAGTTCAGCAATTTGTCTGAAAGGGTCTGTTCTGAGTGGCAGCAGTCTTCTCAGCAGGTTCTGAGCACTGTTTGTTCAGTAACCAGGGGCAGAACTAATCTAGCCAATGGGAGGGCCGACTGTGCTCCCTCTCATTACATAATACTGGCTTGTGCACACTTTATTTATCCCCGTTCACTGTGTAATCATCCAGAAATCAAAGCAATTAACTATTCAAGTACATCCATTCTCATTCTTGGTTGTTGAGCTTCGACTACATTTGGCCCTGATCTGTTCTATAAATAGTATATTTCAAAAGGTGCTTAGCCTTTTATAAAATGTCTTGCGTTTGGTTTGATTACTGTACTTAAACATTCATCCGAAACATTTATTATATAGCAATTATAAACTTTCAGCAGAGAGCAAACAATGAGATCAGGTTTTTATTGTGTGCTTTTAAGTGGTCATAAATGCAGTTTCTAGTGCAACCAAAAACACAACTACACACTTTGGAGTCCTTATCCTTAACCATAATATCTACACTAAGTGGACTCCACAGACAAACATATTTTACAACTGTATCACTGCTCATCACTGCTGGGTGAAAGGATAAACGGGAAGAATGGATATGGAAAGAAATTGCTTTATGCTTTCCATTCTTGGCTAGTTTTTCACTCTGAGACCCAGTTTGTTCCCATTATAGTTCTCAGAACAAGAAGTCCAGACTAAAAATGAGCATATAGAGAGAAGGAACTGTCTTTGTATGTGCAGGCAGGGAGCCATGAAATGACAGGAAGATGAAGATACTTTTAAGTCTCTCCAAGAACAGCTGCTGTGGGCCACGCTCACATGTGTGTTGCATCGCTGACAGCTGTCTCTTCCTTTTTACTTTCTCTCATTTCCCCTCAGTGTTTTACCCCGTTGTTAGGTGTGGAAACGTAAAAGGCAGTCACTAGCACTTTGTTAGTCTTACTGAGTTCATTTGAAGAAAATTATGACAATTATAAATGTTCTATTGTCTATATTTTCACTAAAGTTATTTTAAAAGTTCTTGGGATTAATTTTTTCTTTTCCTTTTTTTCCTAGGTGAGTTAATAGTATCACCTTCTCTTCTTTAAGCTTTGGTTTGACAACAAAAAACACAGATTGTTAAAACTCCAACTTCTTCTTCCCTGTTTTACAGACGTTGGATCAGTTGAGGGCCTGGCATACCACCGAGGTTGGGACACCCTCTACTGGACCAGTTACACAACCTCCACCATCACTCGGCACACTGTGGATCAGAGCCGCACTGTGGCGTATAACCGTAACACTGTAGTCACTATGTCTGGAGAAGACCACCCCAGAGCCTTTGTGCTGGACGAATGTCAGGAGTGAGTGATTGATATGAAGTCCTGGTGTTGTGCTCTAAATTATGACTCAATTCAAATTATTTCTTTCCATTGCAAAGTAGATTTATTTTCAGTTTCATCAACTACACATCATGTGGTTTGTTTCCACCATAGCCTCATGTTCTGGACCAACTGGAATGAGCTGTCTCCAAGCATCATGAGAGCCTCTCTAAACGGAGCCAATGTGATTGTGATCATTGGGAATGACATTAAAACTCCAAACGGCCTGGCAATAGATCACCGTGCAGAGAAACTCTACTTCTCCGATGCCACGCTCGACAAGATTGAACGTTGTGAATATGATGGAAGCAACCGTTACGTAAGAAAGCTCAGTAATTTGAGGGACTCTGCAACATGTTGTCAAGGCATTGATGCAGGATTTATGTTCACAAAATGATGCCCGCCATGTTCTATTTCAGGTTCTGCTGAAGAATGAACCCGTCCATCCGTTTGGTTTGGCTGTGTATGGACATTACATCTTTTGGACGGACTGGGTGAGGAGGGCGGTCCTTCGCGCTGACAAGTACACAGGAGGAGAAATGAAAGTGCTACGTGCCGACATTCCTCAGCAGCCAATGGGCATCATTGCTGTGGCTAATGACACCAACAGCTGTGAGTTTCATTCACTGCGGTCATTTAGTCAGGACAGCTAATGATTAGATCATTTTCAAGGGATCAGTGTTACTTATTATTATTATTATTAGACTTATTTTGACTTTTGTTTTTTTTTTCTAGTCTGTTTGACTGAAATCCCTCAGCAAGATTTGAATGGATTACAATCTGAGTTCACTTTCTCCCCTAGCATCTAAATTTTATCTATAAATAAAATGACTGCTCATGTTTAGTGGGAAAACTCAGGTCTTAGTGGGTTACAGTCTGTGGAAGGTGAATTTCATTATTGACAAGATAACAGCTATGGTTGCAGCTAAATGAGACTATACTTTGGTAAAAGTAGATTTATTAAATGCTTGCATGGCAATTTGTAACAGTACAGTGATGATGTAGGCAGGTATTCTGTTCATTATATTCACCATCTAAGGCTTTAATGTTAGCATGTTAAGGTTATATCATCACCAATAAATAACATCTATCTTAGGCAGATGAGGCTGCAATTAGTTTTGGGGACTTTAAGTATTAAGCATATTGTGATCTTATGCAAAGGGACCCATTTGCCCATTTGTGAAAAAATGCTTTTAAAAAGACACGTGTGCATTTCCTTGATTAAACCCTCCTGTGTTCCTCAGGCGAGTTTTCACCTTGCCGATCAAATAACGGAGGTTGCCAGGATCTCTGTCTGCCTACATCTTATGGACGGGTCAACTGCAGCTGTCGTGGAGATAGACGACTTCTCGAAGACAATACCTGCGCTTGTAAGATACAAAGCAAACATTTTCAACACTTTTTAAACATGATGCCTTTAAAAGCCTCCCAACGTTTGTGTGTTTTCTGAATTTGAATGTTTGTGTCTGACCAGCATTGAATATGTCATGTGGGAGTGTGGATGACTTTGAATGTGGAAACGGTGACTGCATCAACTACAGTCTTACCTGTGACGGGATGGCACACTGCAAGGACAAGTCTGATGAGAAGCAGTCCTACTGCGGTGCGTTTCTGTAACAGATGATCATTTACATTTCAGTCCTCAGATAACTAACCAGCATTTGTATTGGAGCACTAGATAAATGAAGACCAATGAGTACAATTATTACTACTGTAAAGAGATAAATGTATTTTTGAGCAAGGAGTAAAAGTAAGGATATAGATTAAATCATTTACTTCAAAGTACACATTACTACTTAGTTTTTATTTTTTAGACCGTGGTTATTTGATTGATTTTGATCAATGCCTTCTGCATCTATCTTCCTGTGCAGCGAATCGCATATGCAAGAAGGGCTACAGACGCTGTATAAATGGTCGCTGTATTGGCCACCAGTTCTGGTGTGATGGCACAGACGACTGTGGGGACCATTCAGATGAACTGCCCTGCAACAGTAAGTCATTTTTTACTGATGCTGAAAGAGAAATCTTACATCTTATCTTATCTTGTGAAGTGTTTTTGTTGGTCAAACAGCCCATTGTAATAACACTGTTCCAGGATGAGTTTTTCCTGAGGCCTTCCAGTTATGAAAAACAACCTCATTTTTCTCCTCGCAGTGACTCTGTGCAAACCAGGAGAGTTCCAGTGCAAAGATGGAAGCTGTATCTCCAACTACAGTCGCTGTGACCAGGTCGTCAACTGTGAGGATGCGAGTGATGAAATGAACTGCCGTACGTAAACGAACATAACTTTAAAAGATGTTCTGTCCTTTATTCTGTCACTGGAGATGCTGTTTGAAAATCACTTAGCATTTGTGTAAAAGTAACCTTTTTTAAGTCCTTCTCATCTAATCCGTCAGTCCTCTATGGCCAACTACAAGAGTGCAGATGTTTTTTTAATGTTCACAAAATTTTATCTGGTTTGTATTAATTCTGCAGCTCTCTACAGGTCTTTATTGAAATTTGTGGAGGTTTAGAAGGGTCTGTTCATTTTTATGAGCATATTTAGTCAATTGATCCTCATTCTGAAAACCAACCACTTAGTATATCTTTTAAAATGATTAGCTTTGCTTGGTGAAATGGTGGTCATTTTTACATTTTATTGCCGTAAATGTAATTCTAAAGTGCTGTTTCTTTTTCTTCTTCTTCTTTTTTCCAGAACCTACTGATTGCTCTAGATTTTTCCGCCTTGGAGTTAAAAAAGATTCCTTTCAGAACTGTGAGAAAACCACTCTTTGTTATCTGCCCCAGTGGGTGTGTGACGGCAGCAATGACTGTGGAGACTTTTCTGATGAGAGAAATTGCCCAGGTGCGGTGCTTTGTTTTTTCTCTGATGTAGTTTTAGCTTATCTTTGAACATCAAAAGTCCGGTACAATGTTTTTTTTCTGTTCTGTTGCAGATAAAAGGAAGCACAACTGTCCAGTCAACTTCTTTGCTTGTCCCAGCGGTCGCTGCATTCCTATGAGCTGGACCTGTGATAAGGAGAGTGACTGTGAGGATGGGGATGATGAGAAACATTGTGGTCAGTCTCCTCCAAACATGCCCTTTTTTTAATTTTCTGAAATCACAAAGCATCACAGAAAATCCTAAATGCTTTTCTTTACTTCTATAGCTACATATTATTGAAAAAATTGCTTTTCTTTCCTACAAAATCCTGAGTGCTCTCTTTTTTGTTGCAGACAAATTTTGCACATCAAGCCAGTTTGAATGCGGCAACCACCGCTGCATTTCCAGCCACTGGGTGTGTGATGGCTCTGATGACTGCGGTGATGGCTCTGATGAAGACCAGAAGTGTAGTAAGTACTGTTTGGCTTACAACTTCTACATTTTAATGCCTCCATAAGTTTTCCCAATTTCATATCACCGTGTAACTTTGATTGATGTAACCGTAGAATCCAAGACCTGCAGTCCTGAGGCTTTTCAGTGTCCAGGCTCTCATATGTGTGTGCCTCAACGCTGGAAGTGTGATGGAGATAAGGACTGTCCAGATGGAGCTGATGAAAGTGTCAAAGCTGGCTGCAGTAAGTGAGATGGTTACACAATAACTCGACGGACAATCTGTCCTTTTTGTGACACCATTGCAGTAAAGTACTGAGAAATGTATCATACAGTGGGGATCTTTCTGCTTCCAGTGTACACCAACAACACCTGTGATGTCAATGAGTTCATGTGCCAGAACAGACAGTGTATCCCCAAGCACTTTGTGTGTGATCATGACATCGACTGCTCTGATGGGTCGGATGAATCACCAGAATGTGGTGAGTTTTTCTTTATGTATGAGAAAAAAATATGCAGCAGATCAGACATTAGAGAACTTTGCTAACAGTGTTGGTGGACAGATTGCGATTTTTCTTCTTCTGTAATGAGCCATCAGCAAAGTTTGAGGTCCATTTTACATAATTTTGTGTTTTGGTGTAGAATACCCAACATGTGGTCCGGATGAGTTTCGCTGTTCCAATGGCCGCTGCCTCAACCAGAAGAGCTGGGAGTGTGATGGAGAGTTTGACTGTCAGGATCGTTCTGATGAAGCTCCTAAAAACCCTCGTTGCACAGACTCTGGTAGGATAACAACTGTTTGTTAGTATTTTTTGATAGTGTGCAGACTGTTGTTAATAAAAGCTGACACAAAGAGTCAAAGTGTATAAATATATCGTCATGTTTGGATTTACATGAGTTTTTTTTTTTTTTTTATTGGATATGTCGAGCAATTTCATGGTCCGGTTTTAAGAAAATCATTTTTTAAGACGCAAGCATAAGTTAATGTTGATAAAAACATTTTGTTTTCTTGGTGTTTAGTCTCACCAGAAAGCCATAATTATCTGGATTAAGAACATTGTCTGCACTTTTTTTCTTCCTGATTGTCAACACCTGGCATTAATAAACAAGTAACTTTGTATTTTTGTCTGTCATCCCACCGTTATCTTGTGTGTCAGACTTTTCTTAAATTTTTATCTGTGGAGAGTTTTGGTTAGTTTAAAATATTTCTAAACAACATATCTCAGATTAATCTTACTTAAGTTAAAGGAGAACAAAGTGGTTCACCAAACCTAGTCGAGGTAAAAAAAGGTGCTAAATCGGTGTGCTGCAGTTACTGATGTCTTTTTAAAAGTCAAAGACATTTTTCAACAACTCTGTTATAGAGTCTGTAACCGTAATTTGTTACTTCCACCGTGATTAAACTTGTTCATCTGTGATTTCAGAGAGGACCTGTAATGAATCAGCTTTCATGTGCCGCAATGGGAAGTGTTTAAATGAGACTCTGCTGTGTGACCGCAATGATGACTGCGGCGATGGCTCTGATGAGCTCAACTGTTTCATCAACGAGTGTCTCAACCGTAAACTGAGTGGCTGCTCACAGCTCTGCGATGACCTCAAGATTGGCTACAAGGTAAACCTTCTAATTACCTGTTTCATTGTTTTCTGCCAAAGACCAGGCAGTTTAAATTAATCTTTTGAATGGGCTTGTGGACTTTCATTGAGAGCACTATCTGAACAGGAATCTGTTGACCATTATGAGTCAAAGAGGATGCAAATGGGCTGGGACCTCTGCTATGGGTTTGCAGTTACGCAAGACAAAGAAAAACATATTTTGGTCCCTGCTTTTGAAAGGGGCCTTCATTTTAGAAGAGCTTACACTCTTTGTGAGCTGTTACATCTGTGATATGGAGTTTGTGGTCAAAGTTTTAGGAAAAAGTCCTTTTTTGTGTTGGAGATGTCAGAGTTGTTGTTTGTTGTGTAGTCACAGTAGGTGGTTGGTAAAATTCTTAGTAAGTGGGGAGTGAAAATACATATTAATCCGGTGCAAACACCAGATTATTGACTGTAGATACCTAAATGATGGCAAATAAAATAGATACTTTATACCACAAACTAGATTTCAGTGTATATATCATCCATGTTCATAGCTTTCCATGTGAAATTTGAAGGTTTGTGTAGCTTTTTAGCTGCAATTTGCATTTTCCAGTAGATAGATTTTTGTTGCACACGTTTTGTTTGCCCTGCTAGATTGATACGGTTAAGTTGGAGTAATATAATCCTTTGACAGCCGATGTAGCAAATATGTGTGTGTAATTTTCTTTAACGTGAATGTAAAAGTATGTGTAAATGTTCAATATTTTAGTTTAGTCACGAATCATTTACCAATGAACCGTAAAAGCACGTTATCTATTCAGGATCTATAAAGTAACTATATGTCCTGATAAACAGTTTTCTGCCATTTTACCAGAGCTGATAAAGAAGTTTGAACACATCATTTGCATAAAGATGGTGTTCATAACCAAATTTATTAGACTGTTTTAGTTTGATTTATTGGTTACATTTTATCATGCTGACAGACAAAGATAATACAAAAGAAATGGAGTGAACACTATGTCATTAATAATAATCAAGAAATAAAAAATTATAAAAGATAATAATAATAGAAATAAACTAATAAATGAATGAAAAATAAAATTCTATGTATTACAGATATTGCATTCACATCCAGATGGATAGATTCTGTGGGGTGAGCTGAGTAATGTAGGGTTTCATCTTGGTTTTTAGATGATATTACCACTTAAGATGGTAGAGAAACAGAATGCAACCGTTGTTAAATGATTGAATACATCTATTGGGACATACTAGGGTGCTGTTACTAGACCTGAGTACAACTGGGAAGTGCCAGAATTATTGTTTGGTGGGATTTTGAAGCATCTCCTCTGCTTTTGGCCCCTTCAGTGCCGGTGCCATCCTGGCTACCAGCTGAAACGTAATGGGAAGACGTGTGTGGACATAGATGAGTGTTCAACAACCTACCCCTGTTCTCAGCACTGCCTCAACACACTCGGCAGCTTCCGCTGCCTCTGTGTGGATGGCTTTGAAGTCAGCCCCAATGACCCCAGTATCTGCAAGTCCACATCTGGTAAGCCAGGCACATGATTATTTACTTTTGAGTAGCTCCACATATCCTCTGAATCGTGACTAAAAAGCCTTTCATGTCTGGGATTGTATAGAAGTGGAGCCCTACTTGATCTTCGCTAACCGTTACTACCTGAGAAAACTTAACCTGGATGGATCCAACTACACTCTTATAAAACAGGTGAGATGCATGGTTTTCTGACTGAATACACATTTTAATGTTCTTATCGTTCATCCACCATATGAACACTGCCCCCCCCCCCACCCCTAATTTTTCCAGGGTCTCAATAATGCAGTGGCGCTGGACTTCCATTATGCAGAGCAGATGATCTACTGGACAGATGTGACCACACAGGGCAGCATGATACGGCGCATGCACATGAATGGCAGCAACGTAGAGGTCAGCAAGGAACCCTGAACTCCTTTTCATCTATTTAGATATTTAATCCACTGGAGAATTTATAAAGCAGATATCTTTTTGATGCCTGTCCCTTCTGTTTTATTGTTTTTCACATTTTGACTGCTCAACCTGGCAGGTTTTGCATAGAACATCCCTGAGTAATCCAGACGGATTGGCAGTGGACTGGGTCGGTGGAAACTTGTACTGGTGTGACAAAGGCCGGGACACTATTGAGGTATCAAAACTTAACGGGGCCTACAGAACTGTGCTGGTTAACAGCGGCCTCAGGGAACCACGGGCCGTGGCTGTGGACGTACGATATGGGTGAGAAACATTATTTTCACTTGTAACTTTGGAGGTTTTCATGGAAATGAATTATTGTTTAAGTGTTGTCTCTACCAACTACTGATTAGGTACCTTTACTGGTCTGACTGGGGTGACAACCCCCACATTGGGAGAATTGGGATGGACGGCACTAATAGAAGTGTCATCGTAAAGGATAAGATCACCTGGCCTAATGGACTAACCCTGGACTTCATCAATGACCGTATTTACTGGGCGGATGCCAGGGAGGACTACATTGAGTTTGCCAGCCTGGATGGCTCCATCAGGCACACAGGTAACAGATCTGCTCTTCAGAACAAATCCAGCATAGGTCATTTGGCTTGACTTACTAATAATCAGTAGCAATTAATTTGATCAGTAGAACTTTAAGTTAAAGTATATTTCTTGTCTTTCTCATTATTAAAATTAAAAGCAACACACTTTTTTTAAATGAATTTTCATCCACTTTTTCTTTCCCATTCCTTACAAGACTGCAGTGATATTGGAACAAAGGTTTTGTTTTTCTTTCAATGTTTTTTGTTATATTAGTGTTACATTAACTGTGTGGTCTGCTATCAGTGATTCCAGAGAATCATCACCTATCCTTGGGTATACACACCCGCCCTAAAACACCATCGTAACATTGTGTGTACAGTGACATTCAGTCTGTTTGCTTTCAGATATGGACAGACTAAAGGGCACTTTGGGCTAATCTGGCTAATATCTCCGCTCATTCTAATGCCGTAAAGCTTGTATCGCACAATTGTGTAAAGCAGATTGTTCATGGAAATCAATACTGAAACTACTGTACTAGTTACCTGATGATGAGGCGTTTTGCGCCTTCTATGTGTGCTTTCTGTGTTTATCCTTGCAGATCTGCGAATGTTTGATGTATTTGAATTGCTGCAGTCTTTTTCCATAACAGAGTGGCCTCAAACACTGAGTGCAAGCACACAAGATTTCATGTAATGCTGGTAGAAAAAGTGCATTTAGAATGTAAAACCTAATGAGGTGTGGAAGCCATTACATAACCCACAGATACAGAGGAATCACTGTATCATTGCACCCCACCCTGCCTCTGTATTTTACCTGTGCACTGCAGGAAGTTTCTCTTTGCTGAAACAACATTTGAGCTTCAAGGAAACATTATTCACAGCTATAAATCCCTGCATGTGGTCACTGAATTACAAGACTGATTCAAGCTTACAGTATTAATGAGGAGAGAGGAGAGTTAAATGTTATCTTCCGACTTTATGGAAAGCAGAATGTTGATCTTTGAAGAGCTGTTTATACAAGAATTCTTAAAAGATATTAGCGTCAGCATGAGTCACTGTTATTTCAAACAACGTGGCTGATTAATTTGTCTTTGCCCACACAGTTCTTAGCCAAGATATCCCTCACATTTTTGCCATGACGCTGTTTGAGGAGTTCATCTACTGGACCGACTGGGAGACAAAGTCCATCAACAAGGCTCATAAGACTTTGGGAACAAACAAGACCACCCTGATCAACACCCTGCATCGACCGATGGACATTCACATTTACCATCCCTACCGCCAGCCAGAGGGTAAGGGGTGTAAAACAAACTTTTTTTCTCTTTTTTTCATCTATCATCTTTGAAACTGTTCATATTTGTCACTGTGAAATCATATTTTTATAAAGTTTTGTATTTGTACTATATTAAGTTTTTTTTCTTTACTCCCTAGACATGAATTCAAAAATACACATACAGTACTATAAGTTTCCCCTCTTGAATTTTCTTTCACACACTTCAGCCCTGTGTTAAAACGTAATTGGCTTTCTGCCGTTTTCCCAGTGCTTAATCACCCATGCCAGACGAACAATGGCGGCTGCAGTAACCTTTGTCTCCTCTCACCTGGAGGCGGCTACAAGTGTGCCTGTCCCACTAACTTTTATCTGGCCAATGATCAGCGTACCTGTATGTCCAACTGCACAGCCAGCCAGGTAAAAACACTCTTTTCTTGTCATTTATCGTGTTCTTTTTGTGTAACTCAGTGGCTCACTTTGGTGTGTTTTAATTAATTCCTCCTTCCTGCTGATTGTCTGCTGATAGCTGGCTGGGTGCTTCGATGCTGTAGTGTTTAGCATCTGACACTAGAGATATGAGGCTCTGGCTCTCAGTCCCCACTTTAAATCATTTGTCTCCCTGTTGCAGTTTGTGTGCAAGAATGACAAGTGCATTCCTTTCTGGTGGAAATGTGACACTGAGGATGACTGTGGTGACCGGTCAGATGAGCCAGCAGACTGCCGTAAGTTTTACAGTTAACTTTAAAGAACCCTCACATTTTATCACATTTATTGGCTTAGTGGTACGTATGACATTTTTTGATGTGACACTTTTCTTGATAGCACCATTCAAGTGCAGGCCAGGACAGTTTCAGTGTGGTACTGGTATCTGTACCAACCCTGCGTACATCTGTGATGGAGATAATGACTGCCAGGACAACTCAGATGAGGCCAACTGTGGTATGTTGCTCTTTTTGTTCACATTCATAAGTGTGTCTTGGATAATTCTGTCACACGTCTTCTGTTTATTTACTGAAAACACTTAACTCTGACATAATTGTTGTTCATGACTGATTAGCATCAAATCTGTTTTCCCAGATATTCATGTTTGCCTGCCCAGCCAGTTCAAGTGTTCCCATCCGAGCCGCTGCATCCCAGGGATCTTCCGTTGTAACGGCCAGGACAACTGCGGAGAAGGGGAGGATGAAAAGGACTGCCGTGAGTGTCCACCCTCTTCGCACCTGTTCCTGGTTATAATACACAGCACCTATAAAAATGTTTTTTTACCCCCTATAGCTGAGGTTACATGTGCACCCACCCAGTTCCAGTGTGCCATCACTAAACGCTGCATACCTCGTCTCTGGGTGTGCGACCGAGACAATGACTGTGTGGACGGATCTGATGAACCTGCCAACTGCAGTAATGCTCTCATTATATTTTTCCAGATTGCCCTTTTTTTAATTGTCCATTAACATAACTGTCCCTAAATGTCTCGCTTTGCAGCCCAGATGACTTGTGGCGTGGATGAGTTCCGATGCAAAGACTCTGGCCGATGCATTCCCGCTCGCTGGAAGTGCGATGGTGAAGATGACTGTGGCGACGCGTCGGATGAACCAAAAGAGGAGTGTGGTAAGAACTGCCCGGTAGAAATAATGAGTCGTATCGTGAAATTTGCAGATGACTCAGTGGTAGTGGGACTGATATCCCACTAGTTGTCATACTGGCAGGAAGTGGAAGAACTTCTCTGCTGCAGGGAAAATTATCTCTGCATAAATGTAGGGAAGACGAAGGAGCTGGTTGTAAATTTTAGGAGGAATGGTCACCACCTCTCGCTTGTTCATCAATAGAACTACTGTGGAAATGCTCCACAGCTTTAACTACCCTCAGGCAAGAGGCTACAGAACATAAAGGCAAAGACTAGCAGACTCATATGCAGCTTCTTCCTAAGGGCTGTCAGACTGGTGAACTCCATGCTGGGCCGCTTGTTGTCCTGCTACTACCGGCAAACACTGCTGCTTTTGTTGTTCTTAACATGCTGCTAAGTTTTAATCCTGCACAGTAGTATTTATTTAGTAGATTTTACTTTTATTTATTTGCCAAATTATCATAGATTATGTTCTAGGATGTTGTACACTGCACGTCCTAAGAACAAGTTTCATTTCATGTATACATTCTAATGACAATTAACCGAACATTGAATCTTGTGTCGGATGTCTTTAGGTTGCGATGTCGAGTTATCGCTCTTCCGCTGATGATTGTGTTTCATTGTGGTTTGTACAGCTGAGAGGACATGTGAGCCTTACCAGTTTAGATGTAAGAATAACCGCTGCGTACCGGGACGCTGGCAGTGTGACTATGACAACGACTGCGGGGACAATTCTGATGAAGACAAATGCAGTAGGTGTCATTTTGGTTTTGCAGCTTTCTCTCCATCCTGCAAACTATTAACATCTTAAAGTCTGCTTATTCCATGTCATTTTCATGCTAACATAATCACTTTTCTCCATTTAACTTCCTACATGTTCAGTGTAAATTCGTTGTCTGTTCACTGTCATTTCTGAAGCATCTCACCTCATCTGATATGTTTCATTTCATACTGTCCTGTTGGTATGAGCTAGAGGTAAGTTATTTCACCTCTCATACTCTGTGTCGCCTGTCTGCGCTCTCTGAGCTGTTGTGTTCATGTACCCTCCGCAATCTTCAATAGCATGTGAGAGTCTGCAAGCTAAGCTGTAAAAGTGTTCATCTGGGAACATTGTAGTACGGTGTTCTGCCGCAACATGCAACAGTTTATGACTTCATGTCTTGCTCTTTTAATTCTACCATTAATACAACGTTTGGAAAAATGTTGCTTTCCTACTCTCAAGTCACCCTTTTGAACTGTTACAGCCTCGTCTTGTGTTTTGTGCTTAAAGCTAAATCAGTTATAGCCCTTTAATATTATGCTCAGTGACACAAGCCTTATTCTTCTTCTTTAGTGCCTCGTCAATGTTCAGAAAGTGAGTTTGCTTGCAAGAATGGCCGCTGCATTGCTGGGAGATGGAAGTGCGATGGAGATCATGACTGCGCTGATGGATCTGATGAGGTAATAAGACTTGTTGTTTTGGTGTTGAGGTTAGTCTCATTTCACTTGTGTGTACTACCTCAATTTTGGCAGATTAACCAAAACATGTCCTCTTACAACTTTGTCACTTCAGGCAAAAGGAAAAGTCCAATAGATGGAATTTACCATAAATAATCAATAATAAGTCTGCGTGATAAAATAACCCCAACTTGAGAGTTTGTGGAAAGACAGAATTTATCTGTAGCCTTATTTTTAGAGACGGTATCAAACTCATCCAGAGCCTACCAATGAAAAATGGTCTCTTATACATCTGCATCACAGTTGTTAATGTGCACCATCCCCAGGAAGTATATGAATATAACAGGATCAATATTAAAATCATAACAAAAGAGGAAAAAGACTGGGGAAAAAAAACGCGTTTAGCTTGTTTCGAATAACCCGAATGCTTTTCACTCCTGACATTTTGACTGATTAATTCTATTTAAAGAAATCTACTGTAGTCTTTTAACAGTTATTTATTGAAAGCATGACTCCTGACTCTGTCATCCCTCTGTGCGTTATGATGCGTTTTCAGGATGGCTGTGACCTGAAGTGTGACATCGACCAGTTCCAGTGTAAGAACGGACACTGTATTCCAATCCGCTGGCGATGTGACGCCGACCCTGACTGCATGGACGGCAGCGATGAGGAGAACTGCAATGGTGCTGGTGAGCGTGTGTTTGTTGTAATTAACAACAAAAAAAAAGCATAAACATGCTACTCAGACTTGTCATTTACTAGCGGAGAAAAAACTCTTTGCATCGGAATATTGTATAAAATAAATTTGCTCACATTTGACTGTAATAAAACCCTCTTCCTGGTTTCTCCTCTTCTTAGCTGGGCGCCACTGCCCTTTGGATGAGTTCCAGTGTAACAACACTCTGTGTAAACCACACGCCTGGAAGTGTGATGGAGAGGATGACTGTGGAGACAATTCTGATGAGAATCCTGAAGAATGCAGTAGGTTTTCTCTTAATGCCACACATGTTATGTTTATTCAATAGGATAAACCCCTTGAGATGCATCATCTCATTTTCAAGGGGGTCCTCAATATCTTCAAAAATAAAAAAGAACAGATGAACAAAACAGATACAGTACATGCAAAGCAAGTATAATAAGGAATAAATGTAAGTATATATGCATCACCATAAGAACCAAAAAAAAAGAAGAAAAAAAAAAGAAATACTCACACACACAAAACCAGTCACACCATTCATACAATATACAGAGCTCTCTAAATTTAAAACAAATATAACGTTAATCGTAATTTGAGTCAAACATTAATATTAACAGAAGGAGTCAAAAACAATTACATACATTTTGCAAATGACGAGGAAGGGCATTTCTAAAAATTTGGACAGAGCTTATGCCACACATGTTTACCAGTCTTTCTCCTCTCTCCTGACCTGGTCTCTTTTGCTCTACCATTTGCTTCTGTCAGGAAAGTTCCTGTGTCCACCCACCAGAGTCTTCCGCTGCCAAAACGATCGCGTGTGTCTACAAATGTCAAAGAGGTGTGACGGCGTCGATAACTGCGGTGACAACTCAGACGAACTGAACTGCCGTAAGTCAGGCCGTTGTTCGAATATACTTTCATTATTACACCGGTGTCCTTATTTAGCTCGGATCATCAAGATTGTTGACATGTCTGTGTTTGCATCCGCAGAAGCTGCTCCAAGTACTCCCGTCTGTGAAAAGGATGAGTTTTTGTGCTCAAACGGCAGATGCATCAGCTCCACTCTGCGCTGTAACTTCTTCAATGATTGTGAAGACTACGGCTCTGATGAGATCAAATGCAAGACAGGTGCTTTTTTTTTTACTGACCGCAGATACGAGGTCTGAAATATTTTATTTTGAGTTCACCAACTCATCTTTTACTGGTGTGAACGATTCCAGAGACAAAGCTGAACGACTGTCGGAATAACAGGACCCAGTGTGGCGATGGAGACGAGGCCCACTGCGTCACCAACGGTACAGACTCCTTCTGCTCCTGCAAACCAGGTTTTGAGAAGATAGGACACCACACCTGTGGAGGTACCGGCGGGAAAACACTGACTTACAATCAGGCTGGGCAAATATTTGCGATTTAAATGTTTGCACTTCATCTCTGATAATATTTTCTTTCTGCTCTCCATTTCCCAGATAAAAATGAGTGTCTCCAGTTTGGAGCGTGTTCTCAGATCTGCAACAACACCAAAGGCTCCTATCAATGCAGCTGCCACAGATATTTCACCAGGATCCATAACAGCTGCAAGGCGGACAGTGAGGACCAGACCTCCTTCGGCTTTTAAGGCTTTTATGAAACTCATTTGGATGATCATTGTGACTTTTCCCTCTTTCCTTTTTTAGACAGGAACAGCAGCGGACAAATCCTCTACATAGCCGACGACAATGAAATCCGTAACTTGGACCATGGTATGCAGCACTGGCGCTACGAGCAGACCTTCCAGGGCGACGCCAGTGTCCGCATCGATGCTATGGATCTGCATGTTAAGACGAACCGCATCTTCTGGACCAACTGGCACACCGGCCGTATCTCATCTTACGACCTACCGGAGCCATCCACAGCATTGCCTTCCGCTAACTCTCACCGAAACAGGCGGCAGAGCGAAGGCAGGGTCACCAACCTGCAGGTGATGCTGCTCAGATAAGTGCAGAAAAACATGACTCACAAGAAAGAACAGTGTGAACATGCCTTTCTGCTCTCATCCAGATCAAGGAGCTGAAGATGCCCCGTGGCATCGCTGTGGATTGGGTGGCAGGGAACCTGTACTGGACCGACTCTGGTCGAGATGTAATTGAAGTAGCTCAGATGTCAGGACAGAATTGCAAGACTCTCATCTCTGGCATGATAGATGAGCCGTATGCAATTGTAGTGGACCCACAGAGAGGGTGAGAGATGCTGGTTGGATCTCCCATTGTATTTTTCTATAGCAACTCTTTTGTTGTCATATGTTTTGTAACTGCGTTGCTTCCCTGCAGCACCATGTACTGGGCCGACTGGGGAAACCATCCTAAAATTGAGACTGCTGCCATGGATGGGACTCTGAGACAAACTTTAGTCCATGAGAACATCCAGTGGCCTACAGGTCTGGACTCCATAAGCACCTGTTTCCTTTAACCTTTCCTTTTTAAAACCAAGGTGTTCACAGATGCTCCTTGCTAACCACACCGTACATATTTCCATATTGTCCCTCTTCAGGTTTGGCAGTGGACTACTTCAACGAACGTCTCTACTGGGCCGATGCGAAACTTTCCGTCATTGGCAGCGTTCGACTGGATGGCTCTGATCCAGTCGTCGCAGTCTCTAGCATCAAAAACAGTTGAGTTCTTTCTGCACCCTTTATGTGTTTTCAACAACAACAAAATAAAGTCTGGAATAATGACATTAACACAGTGCCTGCATATTACCCCCTCTTGTCTGATTTCTAGACCTGCTCCATCCCTTCAGCATAGATATCTTTGAGGACTACATATATGGAGTCACATACATGAACAACTTTGTTTTCCGGGTCAACAAGTTCGGCAAAGGCCCGATGGAGAATCTGACTACAGGCATCAATCATGCCACGGACATAGTGCTGTACCACCGTTACAAGCAGCCGGAGAGTGAGTCTTAAATACAGTTGTTTTTGTCCAAATAGTTGTTTTTTTAGGCGTAATCCGCTTGGATTTATTTATGTGAATAGAAGTGCACACATTTGTAGGAACTGCAGATTTGTTTTATCTCCAGTGGCGAACCCATGTGACAAGAAAAAGTGCGAGTGGCTGTGTCTTCTCAGCCCCAGTGGGCCGGTTTGCACCTGCCCAAACAACTTTGTCGCAGACAATGGCACCTGTGTGGAGAGAGCAAGCCCCACCCAGTCACCGTTATGTAAGTCTACACTCACACTTAACTGCACTCAGATGCTTTAGATGCAGCTTTTAAAGAAAACATCCTGCTCCACAGCTCCACCATCAGGGCCCTGCAATATTCAGTGTCAGAACGGCGGGAGCTGCTTCCTCAACGCCCGTCAGGTGGCGAAGTGCCGCTGTCAGCCCAGCTACTCTGGCGATCGATGTGAAGTCAACCATTGCCGGGACTACTGCAAGAATGGAGGCACCTGCACTGCTTCTCATACAGGTACAGTCACTCTATTCTAATGATACCACAATTTAGTTATGTTGACTTTTATGTGTTGGATTACATTGAAATTTTTTGTAGTCCGGTCATTTCAGCCTTGAACCTGAACATTTGCATCTTTGTGGCCAAACTCTGTTTTGTAAAGTGCTTTGTTTCATGACCAAAATACATTATGCTTCAATCCTCCACAACTGCACAATGCTGCAGTTTGAATACATTGATATTAAATTTAAAATCGATTTTGATCTTTTTCATGGCTGTAATGATATAAAGTGAAATTTAACATATAATGCCAGTGATCAAGGTGATTCTACTTTGGCATATAATATATAAGCTTGGGATCATTGCTGCTGAAAATTGTTTAATTTTGTTTCTTGTACTTTTTCATGTGTTAAACCAGGGTACATTTGTAAATAAAAGTTGGAAAGAAACACAATGAATTGCACATGTCCTCTTTGTTTTACTTGTTTATTATTTTTATTGAATTTGGGTTTTATCCGTGTTGCAGGTGCAGCAACTTGCAGATGTCCTAAGGGCTTCACAGGGCCCACCTGTAACCAGCACACTTGCCAGGACTACTGCCTGAACGGAGGCACATGTTCAGTCAACATGGGCAACCAGCCAACCTGCAGCTGCCCGCCACAGTTCCGGGGAGACCAGTGCCAGTACAGTAAGTTCCTACAGTTATACATATTTCATTTAATTATCAATAAAGTTTAGAGACTGTGCATAGATGATAAAAAATTTATGAAATCTGAGCCTTTTTATGAATATCTTTTTATGAGTTTCCAAAAAATGCACAATGCTGTTTTTTATCCCTCTCTCCCCTTCCGTCCTCAGGTAAATGTGAAGATTTCTGCCATAACGGTGGAACCTGCTTACAAACCTCCAATGGCACCAAACTATGCAAGTGTCACTCTCAGTTCATGGGACGCCAGTGCGAGCTGGACAAGTGTCAGTTCTGTGGACTGGGCAGGTGCTTGACGCCAAACTCAGGGGAAATCTCATGCAGGTATGAACACTGTGGAATTTTCAGCCAAATAAATTCCACTTCCTTTTTTGTATATATTTTTTTATTTTTTTATTTATTTAAACAAATAAGGCTATTCATTTACCGTCTTTGTTTTTGGGCGCGTGTAGCTGTCCCAATGGTCAGACCCAGCCCAGCTGCTACACCTGTTTGGACTACTGCATGCATGGACAATGCTCAGTTGACTCTCGCACGCTGCTGCCTCAGTGCAAGTAAGACACTTCGCTTTTCGCAAACCCCACATGATCACACAGTTCATCTCTCCTTCATGTTTTCAGTTTGTAACTCCGTTACTGTGTTCAGGTGTCCTGCTGGAAGAACGGGATACAGATGTGAAATTGCTTCTAGTAATAGTAAGTCACACCAGTCCTGACACAGACAACAGTCATCAAAATGTGCACTTTTCTCCACTTTGCTGACTATCTGCTGCTTCTCAGGTACTGCTTCCATCACTATCCCAATGCTTCTGCTGCTGCTGCTGGCGCTGCTGGTAGTCGGCGCCATCTTGTGGTACAGGAAGAGAATGCGCGGGTGAGTCTAGATTTCAGAAATTCCTTTTCTTCTTTTCATTTTTAAATACATTCATCTTTCACCTGGTCCGTACTTAGTTTCTACATTTTCCATTCATTCTTTCTCTTTCTCGCTCTCTCTCTCGCTCTCTCCCTTATTCTCTCTCTCTCTCTCCCTTCTTCTCTCTCTCTCTTACATTTTGATAACCATCTATTTCCTGTCTCCCAGGTCTCTGTGCCCGGGCAAATCTCGTTCTCAGTGCTCGCGGTAACTTAATAGTGTTAAATAATTCACCCACTGACCCACAAATCCTTTCCCTCCCTTTTCCTAATATACAAAGAAATTTGCTATGCTTTGTCACCCCTTTGTCCATTCTGTTGCTTGGTTTTTCCCTGCCTGCCATTTCCTGTTTACTTCCCTTAAGGATTCCCCTTAATCAACTCAAGCAACTTACGTTTAGTTAAACTGTTGTCTCCATACCTTTTTCATGTGTAAATGTGTAAATGCTAGGCTAATGCCGTGTGCTTGCACAGTAAAATGTACAATTGTGCATTTAGGAAAAATATGGTTGCAAAGAACGAATTATTTGCAATTCCAGCATTTTCCATTATAGACATGCTGCTGTACAAACTATATGTTTGATCAAATGTTCTTTTAACAAAAAGACGCATTTGACAGCCTTTGATCTATGTCTTGGTTGTGTGGACCGTGTGGATTGTGCTAAATCAGTATCTGGATTCACTTGTAAAACTTTTTCAGGCCCTCTGACATGTTTGTTTTAAAAATTGTTCAAACAGTGAAGGGCTATGTGTTTCTTTTGTTTTCATTTATTGCACAGATGGTTAATGGCTGTTCATGTCTTTCTGCAGTGCGAAGGGCTTCCAGCATCACCGAATGACAAATGGAGCCATGAATGTTGAGATAGGGAACCCAGCATATAAGATCTATGAAGGAGACCCTGATGATGATGCTGGAGAGCTTCTAGATTCAGACTTTGCTTTGGACCCAGACAAGGTAACACAACTAAGGCATTACTTATTTACAGGCTGACAAAACTAATCTTTTCATCTTTTTTATCTTAAGGCAAGGAGATGTTTCCAGTGGTGCTCTGGTAGAACTCTGTAATTAAAACTATTTTTTGATCATCCAAAGTAAAGTTCTTGTTGTTCTTGCAAAAAAAATCTCTGTACTTTGTATAAAATTAGCTAGATTCAATTTCTTTCACATGAAGACTCCTGCTAAAAGGGGAGTAGGAATAAGCCTTTGTAATGTGTTCCTCTTCTCAATTTTCTGTTTGTGTATCCTTTATTCCTCTCCCTCAGGACAAAGGGATATAAAGGGGGTTTATCTATCATTATGAGATCCACTCTCTTTGCAACTATCATTTTAACCAGATGGCAAATTAACTTCTATTTAATCTGTCCAATGTGTTGCTACATCTTGTTTTACTTGATGATTTCTGACAGTGGTTAAACACTGTTGGTGAAAATATATTTACTTTGGTTTATATTTACAATTTGGTTAAGTCTTAGATAATGAAAATAAAAAATATGCATAATGGAGAAATGACCCTAGTCTTAAGTGAAATAAGTTCTCATTAAAATGATGTAAGGTGAACATTAAAGTTTGTACAGCTGGTGGCACTAATTCTCCAGTTTTCCGGCCTAGGATTACAGCAACTTCTTTTTTTTTGTCATTATTTCGACAAATTGACCACTTTACACCAAAGTGCTATAAATCAATCATATTTACCGTTTTTTGCCACTTCTCATGCTAAATCACATTGTTTATTTTTTCATTTGCCCTGCAGCCCACCAACTTCACCAACCCAGTGTACGCGACCCTGTACATGGGTGCCCACAACAGCAGCAACTCTCTGGCCAGCACCGACGAAAAGAAGGAGCTTCTCTCCCAGGGCGATGAGGACATGAGTGACCCACTGGCATAGAGCTCAGCTCGGATTGAACTCTGCCATCATTGCCCTGCCTTCCCAAAACCAGTGCTGAGCCAACAAGCTCTCTCATCTTATGCCTTTACCAACTAAAAAGAAAAGCAACAAAAGAAAAGAGGAAAAAAGCAAGAACACTGTATAAAATGTATAAAATGAAGAACTACTTTTTTAAGTGATTGCAGTATTATATTTTGTTCTTTGACAAAACAAACAAAAAATCTCTGGTGATGGAAAAGGAACCATTTTATAGATCTTTATTCAGTTCTTTTTAATTTTTGCTCACCCTCCCCACAACTCTCCCTCCTCTCTCACACATATAGCCACTACCTCTGTGCAAATGTAAAAGATAGAGAGAAACAAAACGGCTGTGGAACAATTTAAGAAATTTTTTTATTATTATTTTTTTATGAATTGTATAGGAGGAAAGAGAGAGTATCGCTCCATCCTAGAAAAGTTGCCAAGTCTTTTGTTCATAAGAGAGAAGTGTCAGTGCTCACTATGAATGCTTCCTGGATGCTGGTTCAGCTCAGTCTTACCACTTTCTGTGCACATGTATGTTCGCTGCTGGAGGTCTAAGGGAGACCGAGACTCGCAGGAACGCGACGATTGACTGCACATGTAAACATGGAGGGCTCAGCAACTACATTCAAGTGACTGTCTTTTACCTCCTTGCACAGGCTAAAGTTATATATTTCCATATATATGAACCTATTAACAAAGTGTCTTGAAAATATACCCAGGAATACAAACATCAGTAACAAATTGCAGTCTGTACTTTTTAACCTTGTTTTTTGTTTTGTTTTCTTTATTTTTAATCATTGTGTAATTGACGTACTTTTTGTCAGCAATGAATGAGTCTGTGGCAGTGTGCAAGTGCATGAAGATGATTGTAATTAAGTTCACATTCCAGGATGAGATGTCTGGGATGGACATCTGTGGCCTTTGGTTTAGCTTACTGCAGGAGACTCTGGACAGGAGCTGTGAACTGCTTCAGAACATTTCTCTGTGGGAGTGAAGGCGAGCGTCTGTGAATTCACTGAAAACCAATCTGTGACCAATAATTAGCAGAGAATGGTTGCATTTAGCTTTTGTTCAACGTCTTTTGATTGTAAACATACTTTTCAGGAAGGGCAGAAAGACCAATTGATGGTACAAACTTCAGTGGGAGAAAAAAAAAACTTTCCCCCGTCTGTCTGTACTTGCATGTAATTTAGGTTAACATTTATTAAGTGCATTCCCAGGAAGGAGACTGATCAGCTTCCTGATGAAGTTTTCTTTTTTTTTTTCTTTTTTTTTGCTTTTAAGAACATTTTCTTTTTATTTTCTTCTTTTGCTTTGCTGCTAACCATCTGTGTCAGCCTGGTCTTTAGTATTGACAGTGTTGCTCTCTCTGTGTGTCACTGCTCAACATTCTGCTTTAACCAGCCATACCTGCCACATCACACTGCATGGTGCTGTCACACATTCCAGACCTAGAGAAAACTGTCTCCACCCCTCTCTTAACAGTATTCGTCACATCCTTATTCCTTTTTTTTTTCTTTCAAAACACCTTGTTCTGTTAAATTTGGAAGTGAACATGTAAATTGGAGCAATCATGGAGGGTTGGTGGCCAAAATCCACATATTTGTGGTTCTGATTGTTTTGTTATGATTGCATTTTGTTTTGATATAAGAAATTAAATGGATTTTTATAGTAGAAATGTACTATGGCCCTGTCTGTCATTTGGAGAGACGGAGGGGACGTGCAGTCCCTCATCAGAGATTAGCACCAGTTATCTTTTAAAGAATGAAGAAATAAAGCAGCAACATGTAGAAATTCCTTGTTTGATCGTTGCTTAATGAAAGAAAAAACGCCATTCTTTGTTTTCATAACCTTGAACGGTAACAATTTAATTCATGTTTATTTTACAGGAAGTGTCATCTTTCCCTCAAGACAATAATGAAGAAGGCTTATTCTACAAAGTACATTTCCTGATTTGAATGCACATTAATATAAATGTCCACTTAAAAGAATAGTGTCTCATACAATCTTGAGCCAAATTAAGTAGTGTAAGTGTGCATCACTCCATTTGTGCCAATGTAGGTTAACATTTGTTAGGAGGAAACAATAATCAAAAGAAAAATTTAAACACTCTTCAGCTATTATAGCACATTTATAGTCATCATGTGCACCCCTCAACAACAGCCCATATGGAGTCCTCTTCTTACAAATGTCACTTCCAAAATATCACCAGAGGTGTGACAGGACGTGTTGTCAAGGTGCATGCTGTAACATTCAGGTTTGAACCGCTGGACAAGCTGCGGAGACGTGAAGTTTCTCACGTAAGCTGTTCTGATTTGAAACGCACTAAAGAGGTAAATGCAAGTAAATGTCTTCAGGTGTTGCGCACCTTTGAATTCATCGTATTGTCAGTATTATTGTATGAGGCGTATGTTATAGCACAAGGCATTAAAAAGTACAATCCTACAAATGAAAGATTTTTAAATGGACAAGTATTGCTGAAAAACATGAAATAACACTGTATACACAAAAGGCACTTCATAAACAAAAGGCATTTGAGACAGTTTGGTTTGGCTAGCTCGTCCAAAAGAAGCCTCTTAACAGTGGCTGTATTTCCTTCACGGTACAAACGAATAATTAAGTCTTATTGAATGTACTTTGAAGGCTTGGTGCAACATTATTCAGACTACGTAAGTCTGTTCATGACATCAAAGCTTCCCTGTTGTTTGGAGGGAGGTTTTGTAATTGTCTTCAAGGCAGATGTGCAACCACCAGCAGCAGATTTGGCAACTTTTCCACGCTGCCTCCCAGTCCGAGTCCTGCAACGACCGCATCACCTTCGGAAAATAAACAGTTTCTGGGAACGTCCATGATAGATCTGTTGGCAGGTACTTGTCGATGAAAGCAGTCTCAGTCCTCCATCTCAGTCTGGTTCTCAGTGCCAGCCGAGTAGGGCGGGCCAGAGGGGCAGCTCCCATTGTGCTTCTGTAATGATGCCCGCTCCACTTTAAAGTGGCTGTAAAGGGCCTCCATAAATAAATAAATTACTCAGCCAAGAGCTCTGTCCTGTTCTCCCTTTGCAGTCTTTTATTTTTTTCTTGTTTGGCGATCTGCAGCCTCAGAGGTTGAAATGGACCGTCGGGACACAGGGAGAAAGGTTATAAAGGGAAGGGAGTATAAGTGGCGGATAAGTGGTTTAGGGTCTTTTCCAACCGCTCCGGATCAGGGCATCAGCTCGCAGTAAGGGCTGGTTTCGGAGATCTGTGAGTGGGCAAGGAAAGAAGGGTGAGGGACAGGAGGGGACACACCTGTTAGACGACCAAGAGGTCAATTGCAAACTTGCTTTAGCTTTTCTTTAACTTCTCTTTTGCAATGGTGAGCATCTTAAAGCAACAAACGCAAAGGCAAACTCAGTTCCCACTTTATGGGGTCCACCTAATGAGCAGTTGTGTTTGTCATTTGGCCGATTTCAATGAGGGCAAGCAAGCTGCTCTATGGACAGTCTCATGTGCCAAAAATATCTATGTATAGGAGGAAGTGTAGGTCTGCTGTTTTAGTAAGATGTCCCCAATAAAATGGCAACTGAGTTTTTATTTCACTGTTTCAACTTACAAATATTGGGAGAAAGGGTGTGAACAAGCCAGACTGGACACAAAACGGCACATTCCCATAGTCTTGTATTTCATCTGGGGGCGGTTTTACAAAAACAGAGAAATTCGAGGCTTTGGGAATGCAGCTATAGCAACTCTTCTACTCTAACAATGCAGCATGAAAAAAAAATAAAACATCAGTCAACAAGCTCAAGATGTGGGTAAAAGTAAAAGAAAGCCTTTAATCCATGTAGCAATTTTGCATACAGATAACAATCATGAATGTTTGAGTGTTTGTGTTTGTTTTTTTTTCTCGAGCCTGTTGACCAAACAGATGTTGAGCATACTGTGGATAACAGTTTGCAAAGTTAAACATGGCGAACATTATTGACAGGTGAGAGGTAAATTAACATTTAACAGCATGCAACACATAATAGAGAAAGGGATGAGGATGATTTTTAAGGGTAAAATTAATCATTTAAACTCAAAATAGAGGAGCTCCTCTGATAGTAGTCATTATAGTTTACATCGTGGCGAGTTGTCTCTTCAACACATTATCTGGCATTTTAAGTGTCAACAATCTCTCATATTCTCTTGCATGATAAATTAAGTCTCAGGGGTGTAAAGCTTGCTTTTGTTTGTTTGAAGCACTAGCTGAAGCAGCTGACATCACTGTAGCAGCACACAGGAGCGGTCCAGATTTGAGCCAGGCTACCTTACCCTCTCTTAGGAGTGGGAAATACTGTCATTAATCTTCTTTTCAGCTGGAGGGGGGTAGAATAAACAGTGGTGGTTGAGGAAAGAAGAGTCACATGTTAGCCGGAAAACCAACACCAAACAAGTTAGTGTCATGGAAAAAAGCTTTGTTGACAAAAATCAGTTTATTAGCCAAACCTCTTCTTTTCATTTCAGACTAACTTCGAAGAAATATGCACAGCTGCTCATGCCATGCGTGATTTTGTGTGTACGCTGAATCACAGTCATGACATGACCTAGTCATGAGCACTGTGAGTGTATCAACATTTTTTTTTTTTTACACAAACTCAAAAAAAAAACATGTTGGCAAAGAGGTTTGGCCGCCTCCTATCATCAAATGCCTGATAGGAGTTATCCCAAGGGGGGGAAAAAAAGAACAGGCAACCAATGACGGCCCAAGTTAGTCGTAGTTGGAGTGGGTGATGGGGATCATGCTGCATGCAATGTGGTCAAGAGGCGCACAAGAGACACCTGGACAACCTTGGCATTAGAGGGGGGAGGGCTAGCAGTTGGCGTCGTCGCAGAGGTTGGCTTCACAGAAGAACCGTGAGCCACGTTTAGCAGTGCGGGCTGTGAAGGGCACGCTCTTCAGTACTGGGGGAGGAGGGGGAGGAAGAGAGAACATGTCACACCTGACAAACCTTCTATCTGGGGAGCCCAAGTGACCATATTTTGTGTAGGAGACTTTAATAAGCCTATAGAAACTGTGCTGATGGCGGTAGATGTAGGGATACAAACCTTGTAAAACGCTCATGTTTTTATGTGGATTAAGACACACTAAGCATGCTCTGGTGTCCACTGTGTAAGTTGTTACTGCTCTCTGAGAGTATTGGCACAGAAGCATTATTAACAATACTTAAGTTGATGCAACATTTAGATTATTGCATATTAGACAACGGTACGGGTTGTGACAAAAACATTAGTTAACTTTGAGGCTATAAGCTGAGGCTGGAGACAGTTCTTATCTTATTAAAGCTCCTATTCCATTCTTATTCTCCGACTCTGACAACCTGGAAAGCATTCAAGTGGGACAGCGGAAGAATCTCACGCAGAAAACCCACAAAATGGCTTTAAATTTAGATCCTATATACAAAACTTTTCTGACTTTTTACAAATTGAGGCTCAGCAACCTAAAGCTGCAAATTTAAAAACTGACTAGACAGCAAGACATGTAAGCACCAATGACTGCTGTGCTGCTATGTGCTGTGCTCCAGATGTGCTGGTGTCTGGACTATGTAGCACAAGGTGCACTTCAAAGGAGCTGAACAGTCGAGGACCACAGTCATCCTTAGCTTGGGAACACCAGGGCTCCTGGTGCCCACATGGGGTCCTTTAACAGTTCTTTCTGTCCCACCTGTGATGATGTCCTCAATAGTGCCGTCTTTGCCCTCGTACACAGGCCGGTGGTCTTTGGCTTGCCGCCTGCGCAGCTCTGCAATAAGCTCCTGCTGCTGATGCCTCTTCTTTTGGGACTGAACCTTCAGGAACAGAGAGGATGTGCACACTGTTTACTGTGCTTTTTGGAACGCAGCAAGGCTTTATTTAGCCCAGAGTAAACATCTGAGATGTTTCATTTAGCTCAGCTGCATGCATTTGGGCTGTACCTTGGGATCATGCTGTTTAGCCTCCTGAGCCAGTAACTTCTCTCTCATTGCTTCCTCTTGCTTTTTCCTTAGCTCGTTTTCTTCCACCGCATCCTGTTGGGAGGAGAAAAAAGGTAAGCTGTCTGCGACAAGAAACTGCAGCTCAAATAAATCCAAGTCAACACACTTGTGTGGCCCATCTGAACATCAGGAAAACAGGTCACAAGTTCAACATACACAGGAAAGGCATGGTTTCATAAACATAACCCCTCTTTAAAAATGTATTCTTTCATCTCAGAAGAAATGGTTCGACATTTAGATCCATTTAAGATTTTCCAAATTTACATTACATGAAATAAGTTAAGCATTAAACCTTTATTATTTTGGATGGACTTTTCCCAACTTTTATGCACAATATATATCATGACAGCCTTAAACTCTTGTACTCATCGTAGCTCCACCTTGTTTAAATAGCCAGCAGCATAGAAGAAACATCCAAACTAAAAACAGAGTATAGGAATGAAAATTTAAAAAAATAATTTAATTTTAGAGCACATTTCATGTACATGATAATTCAACAAACCAATTAGCGGTGTGTTGTAAATCTAATTTGGTCTCAGTATACTTGTGAAGTACGGTGGTTTAACGGGGCACCTGCCAGGAGTCTGAAAGCAGCTGCCCCTTTTAAAAGCATTTTAAAAGGCGGCCCTGCAGATGAGAAACAATTTTGCTCATCAGGTTAACAGAATCACCCCTCAGCTTTCAAATCAAAGGTCCTTTCCTTTTAAGAGAGGTAAATATGAAGATACAGACATCAATCTAATACAGGAAACAGCCAATCTCACCAGGATGTCACAAGGAGGAATCAGCTTAACTTACTACTGTAACAATAACTTTTACGTCACTGCCATGATGCCCTTGAGTCAGATTTACAAATATAACCTCCTTTTTGTGGTGAGTTTGTTTTTATATTGTGGTTTTATTTCTACCCTTGGCTGGTCTGTTTGTAACTCTGGGAAGCTGGACAAATGAATTATTCAGGGTTGCATCAATTTTAAGTCAAACTATTCCTTTAAAGAATACACACACACTCAAACAGATACATGAACCCAGAAATCCTTGTATTGCACATTTCCTTGAGCAGATCCCATAAATCCAAACTGAGAACAATCTCAGGAAGTGTGCAGTGTGGTGGGGCAGGGCGCGGCTGTCCGGGGGCTAAGGGGTGGAGGGGGTAGGAGGAGGAGAGGCCGTCTAAACACCACAGCTGCGGCTCTAAAGTCAGACCCAGCTGGTCTTTCCTGTTATTTGGCCTCGGACTAAACGCCACGTCCTGTGGCACAAAGGCAGCCAAACTCTGCCCCGCTCTGCTCTGACAACAACCCAGGGAACTTCCCACATGAGCGCCAGAGAGATCTTCTCCCTGCTGGCGCAGAGAGCGAGCACTGTCCTCACCTTATAGGCTTTGATGAAACGCACAAACACAGGGAAGAACACAGAGGGTGGAGTTGTCTTGGCGCTCTCTCCGAAGTAGTTCACCACACTGTTGAAGGCGTCCTAGAACAGGGAGGGAGGAGAGTGGAAGCAATGTTTGTAAACACTGTCAAATTAGGAGCCATGATTGGTTCTGTGTGAGAGGTTATCCAGCGGATTGTGGGACAGAGGTGTGCTGTCTAACTTCGCTTGCATAGAGTGGACACTTCCAGGTTTTTGGACTGGAGGGCGGTGCTGGATACCTCTGCTGCCTTGGCGTCTTTTTGCAGCTTGTCCAGCTGCATGTCGCTCGACTGGATGAAACCTTTCAGGACTGGATGATCGTGGAGACTGCACTCTCGCCGGATCAGATCCATGCCTTTGCTTAGCTCTCGTACGTCAAGCAGCACATTTTCCAAAGATACTGCGCAAAGTCATGAGAATGTGTCAGGATTTGTCTCCTAAAACGAAAAATGTCTGTGAACAAACTGGAAAAAGGAAAAGAAAACAAAGCAAACTCACCTGCTGCAGCTTTATCCACAAAGTGCAATTCATTGTGGAAGTTGGCCAGTTCAGGATACTTCTCTTTCACGATGAGGGCGATGTAGTGGAGCAATGTCATTTTTCTGTCTGTGGATTTAGTGTCCAACAGCTGTAGGGTGAAAACACGTGAATGACACAATCAGCTAAATCAAGTTTTTGTCTTTTTTTTTTTTTTTTTTTTTTTTT
>JBBBVT010000014.1:12584070-12595892 GCA_037177035.1 Craterocephalus eyresii
TAATAAAGCCAGGTTTAAAAAAACAAAAATATATAAATGTCAATAAAATCCTCAGAATTTTCTCAAAAATCCTTTCCATAGAAGACAGCTCTCTTGTAAAAGTAATATTTTCCTGTTATCCTTATGGAAGGCTAGTGACAGATTAGGCCGTAACGTTTTTGGCCAACATCCTGCACAACAACACGGTAGAAGAGGAAGATGTGACCATCTTTATTAATCTTGGTAGCTGTGGATCTTATCATGGATTACTGGTGTGAAAGTGTTTAACCTTTCATGGCTCTTTTTTATAAGACTTTAAGGACCTGTCACCTTGTGTTAATGATTCGTTTTGGAAACTATCACCAAAGAATTGCCATCAATACTTTCCACTGGTGGGTTGATTAGCTCTCGCGTCTTTCTGGGCCTTTCGCTTGCTAGATAATTGTCCTGTTCCGGATTCAGATGACTGTGTAGGAAGAAACTACACAGTCATCAAGTAAATCTTTTGAGGTCTACTGGCTCCCACCAGGGAGTTGATCCTTATCATTGTTCAGGGCTGCCTCACATCTGGTGTTGTAATGAGACTAATAACCTCAGACAAGCCCCCATAGAGTTCTGTTTACACCCTCTGTAGATGTGAAATCTCCATGGTCTCCCTGGGTTTCATTCCTCTGCCATTTTATGCCTTTATGCACACTAGCAATGTGAGACATTTTGACAATTCAATAAATAAGATATTTCTTTTAAAACATATTTAGTCCTTCCAAAGTTAGCAATGTATAACTGCATTAGTGTTTCATATTTCATTAAAGGTTACTTTGGGTACCTCCTTGAAGTTGTCAAAAGCTGAGAGGATAATCTCATGACCCCCTCGGACAAGACAGACAGCCGCCAGCAGCTCGAGGACCAACGCTTTTGTCCTGGAAGTGCAAAAGAAGCTCATCAGGTCAACACAGCTCAACAGATCAAGTGTATAAAAAAATGTCTGTCTACTTTTGAAATCCTTACAACTGCTGCAAAGGTCAATATTCATGGGTTAAAAGTTATAAACCACTATAAAGTCTTTAGGTCTTTATCACTTTTTAAGCAGTTGCCCTCCTCGCCCTTATTATAAAGTGGTTTACCACTAATGTCTCTTTAGTAAACACTCCTTTAGCAGCCAGTATATGTGGCTGTGATCTTTGACTTCAGAGGGAAGCCGAACCCCTTGGAGAATAGGAGGCAGATCATGTGAACATGGCTGCAGGGGCTTCCCCTATTGTCTAACCCAGCCCTGGTTCTATTGTGATGGGGTCCATAGTTCTTACCGTGAGTTCTTATTGTTCAAACTGAGAGCAATTTCATTGACAGCATGTGCATGAGACATGACCATGTTGAAGCCATACTGCATAGAAACAAAGAGAGAGATAGAGAGTCAGAGATCAGGATGTGGTAAGAGAAAACAGTGTATATTCTGAAAACTTGCACAGGAAATCCACCATCCTATCTCTGTCAGACTGCACTCAGCACAGGTTTATTTCAGGTGGAGTGTTGGTGTTACTATTTGGTACCTGGTAGTTCATGATTGCTCTCAAGCACATGATGCACACGTGCACATCATCTTTATGACTCACGAGCCGGGAGTTCTTGATGGTTTTGCTGTTTGAAACGGAGCCATAGCTGCAACAGATGGTAGAAGATAATTTCTGCAGTGCTACAGCAATCAAACACACAATCATGGTTCATTTCATTTATGTCTCATATCTGTTATTCTTATAACTTGTGTTTTTTGTGTGTTGCACATAAAGAGAGTCAGAGAAAATTACAGAGAGCAAAGACTGACAGAAAAAACTTTTTGAGGTTACTGGTGCATTCTGGGAATTGCATGGTTTCCTTGCTGCTGTCAGCAGACCAAAGTGAGCGCTCACATACTGCTGTTATGTAATTGTATTGCAGAGTCATCATGTGCACATAATATTCCATTTCTTCTGCAGTCTATAAATGGTTTTAACTGTGCCTTGTGATGACCTTTTATTCAAACGTTTGTTAAGTTTTGCCACATGAAATATACAGTTTTACTAACAGGAATCACCGTTAATGAATTTTTATTGTTTAATTAAACCAAAACGTTTTCTTGTTACTCATTTTTAAATCTAAATTTAGTTCCCTCTTTTTTTCCTACCAAGACTTTGCATCTAACATTTCATTGACTCTTCTGAGTGCAGTGTTAAGAGGAGAACAGCCCAACAAGTTCACAGCTGGCTCTCATGTGTCAACAGTGCAGATTCACATCTGGGCGAATGAAGGAAGACCATCAGCATGGAGGGACACTTAGGACTAAAGGCTAAAGACTTTCGTCTTTTAAATCTGACTGAGTTTATGAGAAAGCAAAACCACAAAAGGGTCACCTGGAATTGAACTTATCAAGGCATTCTCCTAAAAATGAAACAGTATTACTGACTGGCATGCTAATACATGTACACAGCATTCAGTGTTAGCAGAGCGAGACAGTACCAGGAGGTAGCTAATAGCGGGGAAGCTACGTACCGCAGGACAGACTGGCGGGCAGAGCGCACCAGTGTGTTGCAGAAAGGCTGGGCACTCGAATGGTGCAGATCCTCTATGGACCTACTCCATGACTTAGCCTTATCCAAGAAGCCATCCTCCCCATTTTCCAGCCCCTCAAAATCCAACCTGAGCCACATACAGACAGACAAGGCAATACAGAGGCATAGGGAAGGAGATGAAGGATGAGGGACGTTAGGTTAGCAAGGCAGCTTGGTAGAGAGCCGGGGGTTATCACAAGAACTGACATGAAGCTGCTTAACAAAGCTCAGCACAGAGACTCTGAACTATCCAGGAAAGCTACAGCTCGGCTCTTAACCATGTAGAATCCGTCCAGACATACATTCAGTTTGCAACATAGCCAACAAGGCATACAAACACATGTAAAGAATGCAACGTGCCAGGAGCACATGGATGCACAGGCAGTTTCATAAAGACTCTTCTGGATGCAGCAGCTCAACCCAGTTCCTTCGGAAAAGTCTGAATCATGAGCGGTGAGTGTGTGTTGAAGTGTTTAAGTGTACTCACATGACAGCACACTGGGCAAAGGAGAGGTACTCCACCAGGACATCCAGACCTCTGTTCTCGTCATTGAGGAACTCCCTGACCCACCTGTGAGTGACATATGGGAACAGATGGGCATCACATCAAGAGCACACACTCATTCTGCATCCTTCAGGGCTATTATATATGGTCCACACTCTTCTAAAACCTTTTTAACCTTGGCTAGATTTGCAATCATTCATATATGCACACAGATACTAATGCAACACTTCTGATTGTATTTATGCACTTTTTCCCATCTATAATAACACACTGATGGGCAAATTAGAGTGTCGGATTCAGTGTCTTGCCCACAGACACTTCAGCACGTGGACATGCTAGTGATCAAAGTAGCGACCTTCTCTTGGGAACATAACAGCCTACCCTCAGCTCCACAGCCTCCCCTGACTGAAGGACACTGAACATAAGTTCAAAAGGCAGTCATTCTTCTACAAACCGCTTTTAGGTTTGTGCAAGAAGTGGTAAAAGCAAAACAGAAGCAGTGAGGGTATCGGAAAGCCTTTCCAGCAGATACCCAAGGTTCGCTGACTATCACTAACAGTCTTTTTATTAGAGTAAAATCCTTAAAGATATTGAATTCTTCTTTATTAATGGAGGCTTTAGAGAGAACCATGGCTCTATTATGATCTTCTTGGCAACATTCAGGTCAGAAAATCTGACATTTCTACAGAAAAACCTTGTCCTGACAGTGGAGTCATCATTAAATAAAAGCATCATGCTTGTTCTGTTTTTTTTTGGGGGGGGGGGTTTGTTTGTTTTCGTGCTCACTATTATGGCTAAACAAGAATTATCATTGCAAACTCATCATTGGCATCATTGTTGCATTTAATCAATGGAAAGTAATCTATAACAAAATGTAATGTTTCGTGATAAATCCAGTAAAGCAATTCCTTGAAAAGAAGCAAGATGGAGGCAGAAATATAAGCAGACAAATCCATCAGATTTAAAGAGCACATGCAAGACTTATTTACAAATTCATAATTTTGTTAATCTGCCAAATGGCATTTAGATCCTTTGATTATTAATCTCATATTACTCGCTCTTTTATTTAGTTGTGCAGAACTTGCCACTGATTAGGCATCAAGCAAATATGTCATGTGGTGAGATCATTCAGTAAAGGAAGAAAACCCTGCAACACAAATAAGGTGTTTGAGGCTATTCAGGAGCAGCGTCTTCTGTGGGAGAGAATAACTCTCTAATGTGGGCTTTCTGTTTTTTCCAGACCTTTAACGTGAACAAAAAACATGAACAACCCACCCAAAGGATCATATGACATGTTTAAACAAACCCACAGGTCAACCAGACGAATTTGGGGAAAAAAAGGGACAAAATTACCCAAACTGCCTGTTATTAATCATCTGACCAAATTTGGCCTCTTGAACTCACAATAGCTTTGTACTTAGAAAACTTTCCATCGCAACAGAAGAAGTTTTTTTACACTAAGATGCCTTCACTTGCAGCCTGTTAAAAAATGGTCGCATTCAGTGTGACGTGTTGCAACTCTTCCCATCTGACTTACTGTAAAAGCAAAGTCACAAACACAATTTCCATGGGCATGACCTTAGATAACACATTTTATGTCACAGACATATGAGGATAGAAATTTTGGCAAAAGTAGTTCTGAAGGGGTTTTCTCTGCCTTGACTGAAAGACTGTGGGAAAAATGTCTGTGGAAAGTATAAGTGACAGTGAGGCTCCATGTTTCCTCAACGTTTAACTCAAGTTTTTTGGAGAGAGAAAAAACTCCAAACAAAGGAATTCCCATTGCAACCAGAGAAAGAATGTGGAGGGCATATGGCTAAGAGAAGCCCTGACTCTCAACAGTATTTAGTCTGCCTCCCCCACAGACCCCCTTCACCTCCTCCACATTTCTTCAGGAAACTCCGGTGGGGGGAAAGGATTGGGGTAAAAGGTTCTTAAAATAGTCTTGAAATGCTGGTTATGATTACGGACTGCTAGTCAGCCAATGTATGGGTCAGGCAGGAAACCAATCAACCAGAGGGAAGGAGGGGAAGAGGAGGGAAGAGAGGTGAGGAGCAAGGAAGGAGGAGAGGGAAGGAGGCTGGCTGATCATCAGTTTCCTGCCTCCCCCTCTTACCCCTCCTTGCCTGTGACCTCCTCACTCTTTCCTCCGTCTACTTTTCTGCAACCAGTTGCTATTTCAGATTTCCTTGGCAATCTTAGGAATAACACACCAGAAATTGCTTAGAATTCAAACACACACACAGAAAAAAGCAGGATCTGTTACACTTAATCCCACCGACTAAAGTCTTCTGAAAATAGTGCTCCTTGGTTTTTTTTTTCTTTCTTTCTCGGAAAAGCAGAGAAACAGATTTTTATTGATGAAGCCTAATAGTATGAGTTATTTTAGTCTTTTTAAAGGCACAGTTGTGGTTTTGGAAACAGTGGCAAATCACTGCAGAACCTTTTTCAAGTATGTCTATGACACAGTATAAAAATCTTTTCATTCAAGCCTGCGATTCTGCAGCAAAATCTGATTAACAAATGCAAACAATCAACTTCTTCTGCAATATGCCACATGTGTATACAGAGAAGTCTCCTTGTCTTTGTTGTTGCTCTTTTCACCCTGTCCTGCAATGCAACGGTCAGCTAAGCATCCTGTCCCTTTGGCATACACAACAAAGCTTCCTGCTCAACACTATGGGGGAGTGGACGTGGCAGCACAATGACTACCATCTGGGCATTATGAGGACTAGCTCTGCGAGGTAGAGCTGCAGGGCTTGGCAAGTTAGAACAATGGGAGAAATCTGGGCACCAATGCTGTGGGTCCCTGCAGCAGCAGGCGCGCACAAAAGTAATATTCTTTATAAGAGAAAACAATCAAGCATTTTCCTCAAGCTCTGCACATCAGTAAACACAGCTGTGTAAATGATCAGAAAAACACCAGATAAGAATTGATTACCCGATGTGGTTTGTCCTCAGCGATATCTCCAGCTCCCTCAGCACTTTGGTAGACTCCTGCACGCGCCGGCGGAACTTCTGTAAGTCACAATAAAGCTGAGTTTCATCAAACTGTTTCATCAAACCTGACCAATAACAGATCAGTCAAGAAGCACTCTGTATTTTTAATCTGGTTGGCAGATTACAAGAAGGTCTACAAAATTTAAAGGATTAAAAAAAATCTGATTTTATAGGCAAATGAAATTGATTAAATCAATGAAAGCCTTTAATAGTCACAGAAGATAAATAAGTCAATAAAAAATGTAAAATAATGAAAAACAAAACAAAATTCAAAACAATCAATAATAAAACACAACATAAAAATAAAAAAAGGAATGAATATAAAGGAATAAGGGGAATTCAAGAGGATTTAAAAGATCATTTGTGTAATCCCACCTTCCGTGTGACACCAGGGTCTAAATAGCCTCTCAGCTTATGGATGTAAGTATGAGGTGGATTCTTCACCTGAAATCTCTCCTGAAGACACACAACGGGACAAAGTGAGTTTGCTGCAATCATTGTGTTTAAAAAAAGTGTTTGCACAGCACCATTGCAAGTTTTGCTCATTAGTTCACCTGGTCACAGATCAGGTCCCACTTTTTCTCATTATCATACTGTCGGAGGAGTCGAGCTTTGTCTGGAGGCAAGTTCATGGAGTTCTGGAAATATAAAGTTTGCGCATTAGTTTTATTCACACCAACATATTTCCTCTTCAGCAGTTTATTTATAGGATCTGCGTCAGTGCTTTGTGGGACTCTGGCGCCAGCGGCAAAGCACGGGACAAAATTTTGGGGACTTACACCATGACCTCACTTCCTGTGTTGACTTTCAGCATCCTGTCACAAGAGAGATGATCCGCATCTCCTCCAGTCTGAGACTCATTCAGACAGCACTTTGTTTTAAACCACACTAAACCGCTATCGGAGCAAGGGCCTTTTGCCAAAGCTGTCATGTAAACTAGCAATAAAAACACTTGAGCGCCAGTTTACTGGTCTCAAATTAAACCCTAAATGTTCCAATTTGTGTTAGGAGACCACAGCATTTAGGCCGAAGAAAAACAACCCAAACTGTATGACACAAACCTTTGAATAATTGCTTCCTTCACTGAGCCAAACGGTTGTCAACAGGGCCTGACGGGGAAATCTTAAAAATGAGGAAGCCCGCCAGTCCCTGAAACAGATCACCTCAGCAATTCTCTTTGAAGAAACTTTTTTCTTTTTTTTTACCGGGAACCTCATTTGCACCAGTATCAACAGTGCAACACAAGCACAGCCACAAACGCCTTGTCAGCTTGACTCTTTAACCTGCAGCAATAACTCAGTCTGCTATCCAGAGCGCAACACCCTTCCCTGTAAACGCACCCTATGCCAGATGTAGTGTTCACACTGGTGGGCCTTTTAACAACTATTTGATGGAAAACATCACGTACTTATTCCTATGACAACTGCTCAGTCATCGGTAGCAGCGTAACATCACATATGAGTGTATCAGAATTAGTTTTCCAAACGGAGACCACGTTATTCATCCCATTAGCACATCATGAATCGTGTTGCGAGGACGGAGGTTAGAAGCAAAGGCGCGTTAACTCCTGTGCTTTTATGGAGCTAATAGCTTCCCGTTAAATTTCAGTGTGTGATCACAACTAACAGCAGCTTTAACTCTCTGCTGGATGCCACAAAACAGCCTTCTACAACTTCCTATAAATGCAAAAAAAAGGTCTGACTAAGCTTTCAGAAGGTGTATCTGAAACGTGCCAAGATCCTGTATAAGAGGATATTTTGACTTACCTGAAAACCCCCTGCAGGAAAGAGCAGACAAGCGACATGCCTTCCAGATGTTCAGAATTATAGAAGGAATGTGTCCTGTTTATAGTAGTAGTTTATGGAAGTAAATTTTCTCCCTTGTCTGACCTGTGAGCTGCTCTCTCCTCCCCTGCCTCCCCAGGGAGATATTTTACCTACTACACAGTCCGTGTGAAGGTCGTACTCGGACCTGAAAAGCAGCATCTTCCATCTGTATCTGTCTTCAATAAGCAGTCTAAGCATTTCTCATACAATCTACATACCAGCTTTATTGATTCATTGCATGTGATCATCATTGGAAAACTAAAAGAAAAACTAATACAAATGGCTCAGACATTCGCTAAATCTCCAGTTGCTTTGATTTCTTTTGTTACAGTGCTTTCTTGTTTCCTGCGTATCAGCTATCTTTAGGTTATTAGGAGCCTAATTTTCTGAAACATTTTCGAGACAAAAACAAAGTGTCAAATGAAGAAAATTTAGTAATTTTTCATTTATTTTTATCATTTATTTTTAAGTAAACAAATTTAGTACTTATTGATAATATAGTCCAGAGAGGCTTCAATAAACTTTGATTGAATAAGGAAGTAATGTATTAGCTATTCAGCTTACACACATGCACACACACGCACACACACAAAAACAGAAAAAAAAACATTGATGTTGACATAAAACAACCAAATGGCACATGAAAAGTGGGCTAAGATATCTCCCCCGCTATCTTTCCAGCACCAAAGCCTGATTCTTTGTTTGCTTGGTCAGTCATGCATACTTAAGCGGAGCTAAAGGGCAAACGGGCAGAGAGTAAGGTCTCCTTTTGTAGTAATTTGATTCTGAATTACTGGAAGACATGCGGACCAGATGCACACAGACACACTCTTCCATTTAGTAAACCAAAATAACAAAATAAGCTTGAAACTTGATGATACTTGCTGTGTCTGACTTGATGATTACAGTTCACAGACTATTCATCGAAAGTGGAAAACATAGGTTGATCAATGAAAGTATTCAGCTCACAACTCAGAGTAAATAATAACGTAACATGAAAAACTTGTGTTTAATAATGTTCAGCTGTCAGTTGGAGCCTCAGGTGCTGTAAACAAACACAGGTGAGAGTCTGTGCAGGTGAAGGAGCAGCTGTAAAAAAAAAACACTGCAAAATGTTGACTGGAATGGTGGAGGGACACAACAGAGAGAGAGGGTGGGGGGGGGGGTTTATCCCAATAAGGTTTGGGTCATTTAAGCCAAGTAACCCAATTTAGCTAATTTCATTTCACTTTCTTCCACAGTGATGCTATCTTTCACTTCCTGTGTTTATAAGAGGCTAAAAGAGTTTGGTTTTTGTGGGAGAGGGAGAAGCAGCATTTAACTGTTTGTGGGTCATCGGCCCATTTTAGGGGGAAAAAAATACTACAAATATGCCAAAAATGCTTTGCTGCTTGTAATGTTGCCATGTTGCCCACACACTCTCCTCCAGCATGGCCTTTCTTGTTTGACCTGAGACTGGCCTTACAAAGGACTCAGTGTGGAGCTTTGTTTTGATTTGGTGCCACGCCATTCCCATCCTTTTGACATTTGAATTATTTCTTTCCTTATGGGGAGTTGTTCACAATGGCAGGTGGGTAGGGTCAGTTTATGCCCCCTGGTGCTGTGCAGAGCAAAAACCAGAACACTAAAACCTGATAAACTTGTTCTATCATCATTGCTATCACCCACACCATCAGGCCCCCATTGAGAGGCAAGATAGGTCACAGAACCGCTTAAAGGTAGGGTAGGAGATCCCGGAAAAAAACGTTTGAGTAAGCTAGATCATAAAAATACACAATTTAAAAGTCCAAACCTTCTTCAGACTTCCTCCTAGGCCACGCCTCATAACACGAGAGGGCAAAGGAGGGAGGGACAAATGGTTGGATAGACATGTCACCATCCAATCTTTTAAAGCAGGTCAGTTAAAATGATTGGATGGTGTTTTTCAGTCCTGTAGGTTCCACTGGTGACTACATTGTTTTATTTTTGTGTTAGAGCATTTACTTAATTGGATGCAACCGGGGTGTGAAGGGAATTTTAAGCAATATACTAAAAAATGTTCCAGGAAAAATCTCCTACCCTACCTTTAAGAGGCAGATGTAAACTCTAATAAAGCTGTTTTAAATGTTCAGAAACCTTCTGAACTAAAGGATTAACAAACACCTCAACTACAAGCAAGGAGTGATTGGTTGCAGTCTCAGGATGAAAAACTGGGAAATAACACGTAAAATTACTGTATATAGGATACAAATGGGAAGTCATCAAGCAGAATTATGGCACAGGTCAACCGTGAGGGTATAAATTATAAAACACAGACATGTGAGCCATTAACAAAAGAAAGTTTCAAAGATCAGCAGAAAACGTAGCTGGTGAGGTCGTGTTACTAGTTAAGAAGGCTAGAAACGTTATCAGGGACACAGCAAAGCTCTTCATTCACGCACAGACCCCCGCAAGCCTGGAGTCACTTCATACACAGGGTCCACGGGGCAACAGCCATCTGCCCTCCGCTGGACAACCGCCTAATCCAACCTGATTTACAATCAGCCTTGAGTTGAGTTTATGACCGGCAACTGCAGCTAGAAGCCCCAAGAGATACAAATGGAGAAGAGTGGCAGGATGTTTCCTCCATGACCTCTCCCAGCTTCAGTAAGAACAACATATAACACCAACATGCCTCAAACTAAATGACCTTTAACTCTGCAGCTCTGCCAGCAGAATTTGCTTCCCAAGTTCTTAGCAGACATGCTTGAAAGGCTACTTCACCTACTCGCCCATTTTAAAGTGGGCAACATAGTTAAAGGCGTCGTATTTTCTTATCAAGGATGCATCAAAAGCGAGGCTCAGGCCTCCTTCAACGTGATCTCTTCTTTTATGCTCAAGTGATGTGTTAGGAGTACAGAATGTGTGTTTTATCTACTTTGATAGGTGTACACAGGCCAGACTTAGTTATCATCAGCTCACTGGGAAAGGAGTGGGTGGTTTAAAAGCTCACAATGCTGGACAGAGCCTGTGGCAGTCCAGACAGAAGCCCAGACGGCTCTCAAGACTGTCTGCTCATCAGGGTGGGGTCCAGGAAGAAGGGACCTGTTGCTTAGATCAACAGTGAGCTGACAAGATCTAAAGTCACAGCTGAAGGCATCGCTGAACTGAGCGACACAAAACACAAGTCTGCATATCACACCTCCTTCACAAATATGGAGACAGCTGCTCACTCAAACTATGGATTTAACATAAAGAGATGAAAAGAGAATTTATGTTCTTATCAAACTCAAGTAGTTGGATTACAGTAAACAGAGAATTCACTGTATAAACCTGGAAACCAAGTAGTTACAAGGATAAACATAAACAAAGAAGAGATATACTGTAGATTTAACCCTGCAATGGACTGGAGACATGTCCTCCAGCTTCTCCATGACCCTGGATTGGAAAAGCAATAGTAACAACCGAAAATAGTGAAACTACCTACTATAGTAAGAACAGACCTGCTTATCAACTTTAGTCTATGGGGGAAGCAGAGCCAACCAGGAAGCAAAGAAACGCGTTTAATGTGGGCCCAGCATGACCATGTTTTCTCTCAGCATTACGTACAATTATGTGAGAAGAGTTTAGAAAGGAAAGTGGTGCTACAGTTCCCACTAAAACTAGAGAAAAATGGATATAATTAAATATATAAATGTCTCCAACAAAACCCTCTAACACCACTTTCACAATGAAATTAGCGCCTCGACGGGGGTTTATACAAAGCCGAGTTAACCCGCGATCAATCGGCATTTGGTTCTTTTCACATAGACAAAAAAACGCGCGTCTGATCCTCTGCTGGCAGCTGTGTTGCTCACAGATGTGAGTCTGGTGATGTAATCGCGCTGCGTTTACGTTCACGATGTTACCCAGAGCAACAGAAATCTAGGCAAGTAAACAATAATTGTTGCCATTTTTCTGACTTGTGTA
>JBBBVT010000014.1:12595923-12619889 GCA_037177035.1 Craterocephalus eyresii
AGGTGAAAAATGTCCTAAATAAGGAAAATATTTGTACTTAAACTTTTGCACTAAAATTTTACACTTGGCACCCCATACTAGGATGACTACATGAGGTGGGGCTCATCAAGCCGCATGACCTGTTTATTTTACATAATTTATCGTCGTTAATGCCATGAATCAGACTTAGTCTTTCACGGAGTCTAGCATATCTCTCTAGCTTAATAATAAGGGATGTTGCTGTCAGTGCTATTGTTAGGATTCCTCCTTTTCCTCCCCACACTGAAACACAATGACAGGAGACAGGATGAGAGCCTCACTTGTTGTCATCACTGTGACTACAGGGACTTCCTGAACTCTCCAGGAAATAAAAAAAAAAAAAAAAAGAACGCCCTGAGTAACTTTTGGTTTGCTCTGTTGTTGTAGTGTGTAAAACAATCATTAGAGATGGGCAATAGGCTATATCGAGATTTTCATATATAACAAGACTTTTTCACACAAAATATAGAATAAGGGAATATCTTTTATATCGAGTTGGCTTGTTTTAAGTAAAAAATGTCTCTTTACAACTGTATTACAATTGTATTTTCGTTGTGGTTATTGAAAAGTTATGGTTATTTAAAAGTATTATTTATTCTTTTAATTCACATCTACTTTAATTTCAGTCAAATATTTTAATCCACAGGTGCTTCTAATCCTTAATAAAAGTGCATTTACTTGACCAAAAAACTGTATATCGAGATATATATCATATATTGTAATTAAGGAAAAAATGATCGAGATATGAAAATTGGTTCATATCGCCCAGCCCTAAAAAGCATGTGTGTGTGCGAGTTTGCACATTCACTCCCATGTGCTTGTATGAATATAGCTTTAGGTACTTATCCAGCTCCCAGGTAAAGTATCAGTGAAATGAAAGCGTCAGAGCAGAGTGTGAGAAAACACTGCCCCCCTTTCTCTAAGCAGACATCCGATCACCCTATCGCTCTTTTGTGAGGTAACCTAAACCTGGCGGGCACAACAAAGCATGCACAAAGATGCTGGAAGGAGGAGAGGCCAGCAGAGCGCACACTCCAGTTTTCCCGAAGGCAGACGGGGAAAGATAAACACTGCTTCTTCCTTACAAACCAAACAGGAACAGGATCGGTTACAGGCTTGGTGAGATATTAACATGACAGATCCGGTTTGTCTGTTTGTTTGTGGGCAAAACAACTTCTCCCAGACAATCGATCTAAGCATGTTTACATTGAATTGCTTTGCAATTTTCAACACGCAAACAAGAACAGTGGAAAATTGTTTAAATTCCACAGAAATTGTACCCAATTAACTTTATATTAACAAGTGGTGGTTCAGAGTGAGGTTCAGCCCGTGGTTGAAATGTAAAGATAAATGATAGGCCAGATTAGTTTTAAGTCAAAAACAAAAAGATTTTCAGTGAATAATAACAGAAACAAAGAAAAAAAATTAATCTTCATATTATCAGGCATGTTGCTGATTTACATTCCTCTGGGTAATAAACCAGATTCTCATTTCAGGGCTTACATCATAGCAGACAAATGGTTAAAGCCATTTTTACTGCTGAAACTTTCCGCTAAGCTTTGTTACATTTTAAATTATGGGCTGTAAACCTCCATTAAATCTGGTGTTTACAGCTGTGGTGTGAGGTCTTCAGCCTTCATTATATTTCTCTGCCTTCATGTTAAAAACAAGAGTTCACCTCTTTGGCCTGAACATTTTCTGAAGGATGCTCTCCTCTCCTGTGAACTAATGTCTTCTACACTTTGACCTCTGAGTTAGGCTGCTAAGATAAATCACTTCAAATCTCTTCTTTTCAACACAATCAAACTGGCTTTCACCAAACAACAGGAAGGTGGCGAAGAGCCACTTCCAGTTCATACATCAAGAAGCACCTCTCAGGGCCCATTTGTAAGTCCGTTTGTTTGACCGGCGATTTGGCAGTGATGGACAGCAGTGATAACTCGGTCTGAGCTAAAGACAATTATCCTTACAAGCTTGTTTGAAGGCAAACCAACAGCCGGAGATAAAGAAAAAATGTCCCGCCGGGCTTAAGGTCCTTCTGAAGCCAGATGTGCCACATGCTAAAAAAGTGTGTGATCTTGAAATGAATCCTTGTTTAAGTGGATTTATGGCTGAAGTTTTAAGCTTAGAAACAACAGTGACGTAAAACTACCCTCTGCATTCACATCTGACCACTATACTATCTCATCTTGCCCACTAAACATATTGTACCTATGAAATGTGAACACAAAGAAAGACAGAGGTAAGGTTCAGAGTAAATAACAAACAACTTTTCCATTGGTCATTAATCTAAGTTACGTTTATTCTTAAGAAGCGGACATCCTGTTTGTTCTCCTCTGTTCGTCCATGCAGGCCCCAGGGAAGCTCCAGCCAACAGGCGATATGCAGAGGGAATGTTGGGAATGCAGGTACATGAATGCCTCAATAACTCATGCTGGCCGGACCTTTTAACACACTGCCCAGTTAAAAAGACGAAGTTCTACAAAGTGAAAGGTCAGCAGCCCGAACTATGAACTAAAGTTTCAGATCAGATAAACTTTTGAAAGTGTCCGCTGTGTGGGAAAAAACGATAGAGCTAAATTAGGAGGAACAAAAACCAAAAACAAAAGAAAGTCAAGACTCTGAATTTGCATCTGATGCCACTCACACGCCGCACAGTTTCCCCCTTATTCACTTCATTCACTGGAAGCATCACTTTTTCAAATAAAACAGAAGCAGAAGTTTTTTAGAAACTGGAAAGTTAAGAAAGTCATCACTAATTCACACCAGAGGAGGCATCTAGCCGTAATCCACTGGCTGCTCAAAAGGCCTCGCATCCGTACTTCTGAGTGTGCGTGTAAAAGGAGTGTAACTGCACTAAAGGCACCAGGGGATGAGGCCCCCTTTCTAAAACAACACTGACTGACAGAGTCCCCATTGTACTGAAGAGGAAACCACTTCTCCAACCTACAGCCTTGGTGCAGCTGCATTAGAGCTTCATGCAAACCCCCACTGAAGCACTCAAACGCACACACAGGCCAAGAGAAGAAATAATCGCTTAGAAATGGCAAACACATGCCACGTAAACAAGTTCAAATCCCCATCCATGTCGGATGTAAATGCAAAGATATAGTTAGAAAGGAATAAATCACTGAAGATTATTTCGATGGTAAGAAAAATGTTGCAGGTCGACGGAAGAGCGTGGAAGTGCAGACAGCAGCTGGTAAGCCTGGTGTAAACACAGGAAACAGAGGCAAACAGCTGTTCTGGCTCAGTACAACCACAGCATGTCACTTTACGTTTTTACTTGTCAATGAGACCAGATTTAACATTTTTGTATCTTAGTGCTTCCTGCTTTTCAAAAAAACAAGCTCTACCGTTCAGTTTTTCACTGTTGCTGTTAATTCATGTAGAACACACTCATGAAAGTGAAGTCAGCCAATCAGGTTAGAAACAATGAACACTTTCCAGAATGGCAACTTTTCCTTCATTAAAATTAGTGACAGTTTGTAATTTGGGCCCGTTATACCACTCGGCCATGATCTTTCACTTGACCTTTTGCTTTCCAAAACAACCGCAAAGAAAATGGAGTAGCGACTTCCTATAAACCAGCCGAGACTGGAGAATTGTGGCCTGCGGCCAGTGAGAGCCAGGTGGACCCCTCCGCCCCCCCTCTGCCGCTCCAAAACCAAGTTAACTGTGCACCCTACTCCCATAATCCCCCTCTGCTGAGTTTCTGACACAGTTGAGCCCACAATCAACTTAAGTGAAGACTGCAACCACCATTTAACAAATAAAAATGATTTAGATTTTACGCCTTTAAACTCATTGCACAGCTTGACTCCATTAGTTCCACATGAGTGGCATCTAGTAAGACTCTACAGCTTTTCTTTAGACTTCAGCCATGAAGACACGGTGATGTAAGACAGAGCGCCGGAGTCACACTGTCAGCATGTCTGATACCACTGACATAACGCTAACCTCGCCATTGGTAGTTTTCCCAGCATTTGCAGACATTTATTCACGAGACCTCCGTCTTGAGTGATCAAAACTTAAACAAACAAAGAAAAAAAAAAGTGCACATCCATGCATGATGCAACTGGATGTCAGAGTTTCGAAGGGTGGGGGGGTGGGGGGGCTGAGCAGAGTTAGGATGGTCCAGTGCAATCAAGTGTTGAAAATAATCCCTCGCTGCTGCTGCAACAGCTCTCAGATATATGTGTTGTTGGTAAAGTCATTACAACCAGGAGCGGTGGCAGAGCGCCAGTTCAAAGGGAATTTTCCGTCTTTTGAGTTCTCCTGCGGCCTCAGCGGAGAGCAGCCCGCAGGAATCCAGCAGTGGATCGGGGCTCAATCAGCCAGGCTTTGAAATGCCACTCACTCGCCTCGCATCATTTTCATGAGAACAGAATCATATGGAGAGAGTTATATTTTAAGGCAGACCCACGGCGATAGTGAAGCCTGGGGAAGGGGGAAGACAGCAAATACTGGCTGGGTGAGTGAAAGAGAGGCTTCCATTCACATCTGGATTAAAAAAAGAAAAGACACTGACCAAGACAGAAGCTTTGATCTTGTCAATCTGTGAGGTCTAGGTAGATCTTTATCTAAAGCTCAATAATGAAAAGTTATGCATCGGCAGCAGCCAGCAGGAACACAGCTCTTATTGTAAAGCGAAGCAACCGCAAGGACAAAGCAATTTCCCTTGTAAAATGAAGGAAGAAAATGCCCGGCCGCTGTTTCCAGCCGCAGAGGACGGAGCAAAATGATGCCTTTAGCACATGTTGCTGGTTAGGCCTGACCGAGGCATTTTATAACCGGTCCACATGAAGTAGCTGCAGCTAACCCAGGGGTCTCACCCCTCCTCCACCGCCGTCCACCCTGCTAAAGTCATTAGAGCAGGGATATTACTAAACTGGCGAGGCTGTTGCGCCCATGACATCATTACGATTTGCTGTCTGTCCAGAGGGACGTCTGCTGTGTCTGAGAGAAAGGAAAGGGGGCAGTCCCGCCTCGGAGATGCAGACACAAACGTTTGCACCAGCGTGCAACAGGAAACACAGTTGTCCAGAGGAGTGGAAAGGACACATTTCAAAATATTAATTTCTGGATAGCTAAAGCCACAGGAAAGCCGGCGTAGAATCGCTGCAGAAACACATCTGATCGACTGAGACAAAGCAGTGTTTCAGGACAGGAGAAGGCAGATGGATCTATAGCCACTGGGACGCAGCAATGCCTCGGCCTTGTCTTCCTAAAGAGAACCAACCACCAATTCAGAGGCTTTTGATGTCCCTTATCTCCCAACACGAGCCGAGCAGGGCTGAGAAGCGACCATTGTCTGATAAGGACTCTAAAATATACAACCGTGTTGTTCTTTCCCACAAAGCAAAGGAAATCTGGAGCTATTATGGGGTAGAATGAGGTGGGGCCAGAGAGGTTGAAAACTTTTCCCACTCACAAACACAACTGAAATGTTGAGTCTACTGCTTCATGCATAAAAATCATCTGCTGCCCTGCACGGCTGAACATAATAACAGGGATTGTCTTTGTGTTGTAGGGGAGTCAGACAGCTGCAGGCAGGCGTGCTCCAGGCAGGATGTACACAATGTTGATTTAAACTATTTCCAGTCTTTCTTTGTGAGAAATGTCCCTGACTGCAAAGCTGTCTAACTCACATTCCATGAACCGTCTTGCTGTAAAGGCCCACTTCCCAAAGAAGTTTTCTGCACGAGGAACACATGACTTTAGCTGCTGTGTTGGAATTTACAGTGAACTACGCAGTGCATAATTGTGTTAATGCTGATTTTCAGCAGGAGAGTCGGCGAGCAGAACGAGTGACTGAACGCTGTCTTCATTATTAAAGCCTTGATCTGTTGATGCTAACAGTTCTGGTAAGCAAGTTATGGCTTTATTTAAAAAACATGGAGGACTCGCGTATATGAGCAATGCTGCAAAGATCAACTCTGGCGCTTGATGCTTTAATTAAAGTCTTAAGCTACTAAAAGTCAAGGATGGGGTGTGGTAATGTTGAAATGTGGAAGAAGGAGCGCCAAATAGGTCCTCCAGAAAAAATGCTACATTACAGATAAAGAAGCAGGTGTTGTATCTTCACTGTATTTTTAATTCTGTAATATATGTTTTTCTGTCCTTAAAGCAAATAGTTTTAGCTTCAAAAGAGTCTTCAAATGCGCAACTTAAAACTAGACCTCTTAATAATACAGTATGACAAAAACACTACCTTATGGTTGTAATAAACAGTAGGTATGAGTAGCCTACAGCTTGCTAACCAGAACTTTAGCCCAGTGCCGATTTTCTTTTAGTGAGGACGCTTAACTCTTTAAATTTCTATTATTGTAGATGGTTTCCAATTTTTTGTAAATTGTGCACCCTTTAAAATGAAGTGACACTGATGAAGGGACAAGTTTTCACAGGTTGACGTGGACACGGGTCACAAATGATCTCATCTGAAGTCAACATTTCAAAGATAATAATGTATGTGCCTCCTATTATAGTTTCCTAAGATAATGAGACCGACACCACGCTCATCAGTTTCAAAGTAGAAAGCTTCAGCTGGTTGCCTGGCAACTTCACAGTGGCATAGAAATTTCCGGATATGAATGGCCAACTAATTCAATACAGAAACTTTTGTAAAAACCACAACCTGTATTTTCTGCTCTTTGGTTTTGATCTATTGCATCCAACCTAAATAGATTGATAAATAAATACATAAATAAATGCAATTTTAACAATAATCTGGGTTCTGAGAATTTCACAAAACAAAAGTGTTCCATGCTAAAAGATAACCAAGAATAACCAAGAATGGTATGAATGATGCTCCAAAAAAGGCCTCTGCATACTAGCATAAGGAGAATACTGTGAATTATCTAGGTTTTTATGTAAAGCAAACTCAGGTAAACATAATTATTCACTCCCATGTGAATAACAGTGACACTACTTAAGCTTAAACTGGCTAAAAAAACAAACAAAATCTGATCAAACCATCAATGGACCACAACTTGGGTCAGATCAGTCCAGTTCAGTTCATTTGGCTACTAAGCTGATTATTACAGGAACTCGTTTACTTTTTGTGGTTTCAGAGCCCACTTTTAATAAGAAATCATACACTTGGGGATATTCCAAGCACATCGCATCGGTAAAGTCCCTCTCTATGTTCTGCTCAAACTGAAATGTCCCCTTGAGGTAAAGTGACAGTCCCACTCAGTCATCCTTTGCTCCTTGGTCTGACCGTGTTGACAGTTGGTAGAAGTAGCTGTGCTCATTACAACAAAGCCCTCAAACAGCTCAACTCCAGCAGCCTGATGCGAAGGAGGGGGGATCTTCGATGTGGGAGTTTTGGGGAATTCAGAAAATGTTGCTCTCAGATAGTTGAAGTTTCTGTAGCGAGAAAACTAAACGAAATGAAGCCTTGATGTGCTCCATCAAGGATAGTACAGTAACACCCCCCTCCTTCTTTGTGGAAAAAGCCCCTTCATCTGTTCAGTATTTGCCACTTCAGCCAAACGCAGAGTTGTCTGACTTTAGGGGAGACAAAAGAACCGCAGGAGAGGGGGGACAGCAGGCGGAGGAGGGGCGGGACGGCACAGGTCGCTTCATTTAGGCTACTGTAGCAGGACTCATGATGGGCCATAAACACACGGAGGCGGAAATACGAGCTACTTTTAAAAAGCAGTAATGAACTTTTTATGTCCTGAACCCACTATGTTATCTTGAAGAATGACATCCAATAATCCGGTAGAATATTTTTGCAGTAGTAGGCTATCCAACAAGACAAACATAGCCTATAACTCACCAAAACAATCGCAAATTTCTCCTCCAGCTCTGTGGGGTCCGGCATCGGCACTTTCAGAGGCATGATGTGATGCTTCATCTCCGACTGGCCGTCTACACTTTCTACATTACCCATTTTGCCCCAGAGATGTGCTGTACGCTCCTGTCAGCTAAAAAACAAACAAAAAAAAACAACCAAAATCCCCAAACTCCCAGCGTCTCTCAGTGGTGAAAATCCAGTTAAAAATCCCCAAAGTATTCCAACAGCTTCATTCACGGATTGATCCGCATAATCCACTTTTCCAGTATAAAAAGCTGACAGCGCAGTGATCTCGTATTACTGTCCCAACATGCCATTTATCCTTAATCACGCGTTTAGGTTTACAGTGTAAGCGCCACTGTAGCTTCCTTTCAAGAAAAAAAATCACTTATCTACAAAAAAAATCATTTGCTTTCTCTTCCAAAGCGTATTTTCTGATTTACCCGACCAATCCATTACTAACAAAAGATAGTTTCCCCCTCCCTGCGACAGATAACTTTTTCCAATTCTCCGCCGACTGTTACTTTGAGTTGCTTCTCAACTTTCTTGGCTACGCCGTCTTTCCATTCATTATTGTTGTGTGAGCCTGATTAAGCTTTTTGCTGTTGCCTCCACTCACAGAGCAGATTCTCTTTTCTAGACCCGCCCTCATCCAGGGGTGGCGTCACTCCTGTTGATCCAGAGACATGCCAATCATTTTATATTTCCCGCCCCCTCACATCTGTAGGCAGTGAGCCTAAAAGCATCTGGAGATGGAGAGGAGCGAGTCTCGGTACTCTATCACCATCTGGTGGAAGAATATTAGCATAGAATGTTACCAAAACACCCCGAGACCAGTGGTGTAGTGGCCCCTGGACAAATGGGTTTACTTCTTTTTTGTCCTTTAAAAAAAAAGTACCCCAGAAAAACAGTTTTAGAAACATGTAACATGTAAGATGACTCTACCATACCTAAAAATTGATCAGAAGTATGGTATTTGAACATTGCATGATTTCTGATACATGATCCCAAGGTCCAAGATTTCATGTTAATGTGGGCCCTGCAGTAACAAAGAGCCCTCTCACAATGTTTGAAGGGATTTGATGGAAAGACAGGAGAAACAGACTGAATGATTGCAAGATGGAAGCAGTATAGATAAATAAATCAACAGGTGAAAATCAAATACTTCTTTCTTTTTCACTATTCCTTTAATTCTTTTTTAATATTTTTTCGAATAGTCAAAAATGATCTCCCTTCTTAAATACTTTTGTTGGACCTTGTTTGGAAATGTTATCAGGTTAAAGAAAGATGTGAAAGAGAAAATACATGGACTGATGACTGAACCACACATACTCAGCTGTATTATAGCCATTAAAATGTAACACAGAAAGCAATTTAAATACTCTGTCAAATGTGTTCATATCTGGTGTTTCATGGAGGATAAATCATAAACATTATGATGAGATTGATATAAAATTTAATATACTCATATGGTTTTTATGAGTAAAGCCACGGAAGTGTAAAATTCTGTCCATGATTTATTTATGAATACCAGTAAGTACAGCTGGATGAAAATAACAGAGTTGCTTTGAAAATTATGGCCTCAAGAAATTGTGGGACAAGAATCATCCCCTTTAATGATGATCTGATGACTCATGGTAAAGGGCATAATGAAGGAAATTTCTGAGCTTTTTTTTTTCCCTTTTTAGGAGATTATGAAGAAAAAACAAAATGCATGTCTGTCTAAGCCAGTTTGATCCCAGAGCTTTTTGTTGTTAAACTGACCATTGGCAAGATACTGAACCCGACATTGTCCTTCATATGGTCTGTGAGTAATCAATGAGAAAAAGCACTGTTTGCTACAGTGACTGGATATAATGAATAAAACTGTATGTGTATGGGTAAATGGGAAGCAAATATAAAGTGCTTTGAAGAACACAGGTTCTATATAAATGTGGATAATTTATCATGGCTGCCACTTACTTCCAGCTGCGCAAGAAGTGGAAGAACAACTCTGCCTCTAATTGATTGACTTGTCCTCCTGCCTCATTTAAAGTTAACCAGTTTATCCAGTGAAGACAGTAAGAACTAGCCAATTAGAGGCAGAGTAGGCCGGAAATGGAAAATTAGGCTGGCTGAAATATAAAAGTATGGTGCCATTACAGGGGTTTAGAAGTGAGTATACCCAATGCTGCTGAAGTGGTATACTCCGTATACCCGTGTATACCCTGGACTACACACTGCCCAAGACGTTATGAATTTTATGTCACTTCCTGCTGGTCTGAAGTTGATTAATGTAATCGTCTTTAAATGATAAATAAATGCAATTGTTCATGTCACTATGCCTTTCTACATTCTTACTCGGCTATACTATAAATTATAAGTTTGTAAGAAGGAGTAAGAAAAATACACAAATTAAATCGGTTTGGTTCATGAGAGTGCAAACTTTAATCAACGGCTTTAGCAGATGAACAGTGATATGTTCAAGTATGTGAAAGCACAGGTCTTCATTTCTAAGATAGCGTATTTTTCTTTATTTCAAATCAGTATCAACATCTTTGTGCCAGGGTGACAGTGGAGAACATAAATAAACACACACCACCACCACCACCACCAAAAGCTGCTCTGCCTGAAAAAAAAAATAGACACAGCTTAAAGCATCAACACAGCAAACACCTACAAACACAAAGAAGCATAGTTTTCTGTAATGCTACAAAGTTTTGTCTTCATAAAAGCACAGTGATGCTGACTTTACTTACAGTATCAGAACTTGTTTCAGTGAGGGTCTAAAGGTTTGTAACACTTTGATTTATAAAAGTAAAGTTAAGAACATATAAAACTTCATCCGGAACACATTTCAGAAACACTGACAAATTGTGCACAGTTTTGTTATAGTTTTGTAATACTTAAGGCAATAATATAAACAAATATAAACTTCCAAACATTGGGAAATGTTACAAATCTGTAAAAAATAAAATTAAAAGGAATCTTTTTCAGTTGTGTTTGATAGTGTAAAATCCATAGAACAGTCATACCTGACTACAGCAGGACACTGACCCCAGCATAAGCCCTTTTTCAAATAAAATTCAAAGAGGACTTTTACATGCATTAAGACATAAAACCTTGGTTCACGGTGCAACACAGTTGCATTGATATCAAATATCTATCCAGCCAAAATATCTGTCCAACACAGTATAGATTAACACAGTTGACACTTTATGAATGATTGGCTACATGTAAAGTTTTTTTCTCACAAATATATATGATCAGTGTATTTGTGGAGCAGATTTGTCTTTTTTTTCACTAAGTGATGGTGGACATTCTATTTAAGCTGAATATTCAAATACACAAATCACAGAAGCAATGCAGCGCTAATGTTATATAGTACCATAGATCTGGCTTCCTCTAGTTGGTCTCTGCTACCAAATCATACCTATAAAAAGAAAACATAAACAAGTTTTAGTTCTTCTAGACTTGGACAAAGTTTTAACTTAGTTGATACAAATTCATTATTAGACAGTGTAAAAGCTTTTTAAATCTTTACCATTGTGTGAGACAAGCCTTGATGTCAATTTGGTCCAGATCCAGCTGCAACTGAGGACAACAAGGGAAAGCAAAAGTTTTGTGACAATCACTAAAGAAAGACTTGTAGGAAAGGTCAGCAAAATAGCAAACTATCCATCTATACCTTGCCAATAAGCTCCCTCTCCCTGCTCATAAAGGAGACGCTGTTTTTCACAGACAGATCCAGTCTTTTTTGTGTGGATTCCTCCAGAGAAAAATCAAAATCAAACCTAAAGAGATAGACATATAAGGAAAAAGTTAATTTTGTTGCTCACACTTTTACCATAAGTGGCTTAATAGTTGTCTTACCTCTCATTGAACTCTGGGTTGAGGTCCCTCTTCTTGGTGGCAGTTCTCCTCTTGGTGGTGGCCTTCTTGTCAGGCAGCAGGATGAAGGAGACGTACGAGTCAGCACCATCTTTGGAGCAGGCTACCAAGCCTCTGTGGACACACAGAGATCACACTATACGATGGCACCAGCTGCTCTGGGTGGAAACTATAATATGAAGGAAATAGATATACAAAACCTGCAGGAGTGAACGGTGATGAAAAGCCTGTTTTCATCTGTAGAATAGCCGATTGTAAGCTTCACCTGGCCAGTTGAGTTCGAGTTATCGCCGATGCTAAAAACACAAGTATTTCTTTACATTTTGGTGTCATTCAATGCACAAGGAAAATTGAATGGGAATCGATGTAAGCTGGAGGTGCGACCTTGAATCTGCTATGTATTTGTATTGTTTTTATTTTAATGTTATGTTGCACATTGTAGCACTTTGGTCAACATTGTTGTTTTAAAAGTGTTAATATGAATAAAGTTGCAGCGACTCACATGGAGAACGCACTTCTGTGTTTGAGGTCTAGATGGGAGGGATCCCATTTGGGGACGACTTCTTTCACACCACCATTGTTACCTGCTCCAACTGGAGTCCCGCGGCATACTGCCAGCTGAGTATCCAAAATCTGCAATGTTTAAAAATCATCACATAGTGTGATGCTGCGGTAAATTCTACAAATGTCTCTGCAATCATTCTGCTTGCTACAAATGCTGGACAAGACAGGTTAAAAAAAAATTTGACAAATATTTGGTGAAAAAAAGATTTGAATTGAAAAACTATGCTTTGTTGACAGATAGCCTGGTAGCTTATAAAAACCAGGAAGAAGACAGTTGACTAACTGCAGAAGTGTACAGAGAAAACTGAGATCTCGATTCTTAAAAAGTTGCTTTGCAAAATTTCTACTTGAATCAGGGTCTAATCTCACAAGCTGAACAAAGACTAGATATGAACAAAATTAAAACACTAGGAATATCTATAAAAGAACTGCATAGCTTCATTAAAAAAAAATGACCCAAGGTACAAGAGAGATTCATTTATAATCAAAACACTGCTCTTATGTGACATCCTGCTGCGTGGATAAAATAGAAAGTACGTTTTCAGTACCCTAAGAACGACCCTCAGCAGTATTTGGCTCTCTGGCAGAGCTCCATCCAGACTGAACCAGTGGTCCATCACCAGCCCCTCCTCTCCCAACACCTCCCTCAGAGGAAGTGTCAAGGACCCAAGAGCCTGGCCCCAGCTGTGGGATAGCTAGACAAAAAACAAACACATGAAGATACATACACACTTGTCAGACTTTTATTATAGCCAAATAAAATGTCAGCTTTGGCAGACTCAAATGTATCCAAGTCGTCTGTCTCACCTTGACCGTCAGCGTTTCGTCTCTGGGGTCACGAACCAAAAAATGAAAGGCTTCGTCCCATCGAGGAGAAGTGGATCGCTCACAAACCTTTGGGAAGAACACATGACTTTTCGGTTTGCTTGTTAATGTTTGTGCTTAATGTAAATGTTACAATCCTACCTTCGTTTTGTATGACACACCCTTGTGTATAACCTCAGCTCCAGCTTTTGGCTCCTTTCCATTTTTCTTCAACTGAGATGACACGAAAAGGACAAGCTGTGTTTTTAGACTGCGATGCAGGTTTCTATGCAGTGAAGTGATACTAACAGCATCAGTTTCAGTTCCAGTCACATCACTTAAACACTTAAAACACTCACCGGCAGGCCATGGGCACGCTCCACATAGACAAACAGCACAGCCGCTGATGGTACAGCCTTGTTTTGGTACGAATGCAGGGACTGATACTGCAGGACCTGCAGGAAGCAGAACACAGATATCATTGCTCAACACAAAGCTGTGGTCAGTTTCTTTTGCAATGCAGCAAACAATGACACTGGCATACTTTTTTTTTAAATAAAAGAGGAAAAGTTCTTTCTTGTTGATCAATTTTTTATTCAGGTAAGGGAACTGAACAAAAACATTTAATCCAAATACTAGGCTCTCACAGTACAACAGTAAGAAGATTTTAATTCTTTTGTTAAAAAACTTGGAGACAAACTTGGTTGTAAGTAAAAATATTTAGATACATGCAACAGGGTTCAAGAGAGTGAGGCAGAAAAATCAAACTGCTTCATCAAACCAAAATATTAGTTGCTGTTGTTTCACTGTGTGAAATAAGTATCTGTATCTGTTATAAGAGCATCTTTTATTGCTCCAAATATAGTACAAATCTCTTTGTTTTCACAGTATCATTAGTAATCCCCATGTCTCAGAGCTGTAATACTGCAGCTGCATAATTAGCACAGTATTAGCCTTGGTGTATCCAACAGAAGACTAAAATATCTAACCTGCTCCAGTCGTGGCAGCTCAGAGACTCTGGGCAGCCACTCCAGCACCAGATGAACTCGGCCCGACTTCACGTCATTTAGAGTGTACCACTTTAAAAAGAATGGCACACAAATCTAAACATTATGATATCAAATAAATGAAGTGAGGACATTTTGTATACAATCATTTCACATACCGTATCAATGAATTGTCCACTGATGATTTCTCTCAGGCTTAACTTGAACCTGCAAAGACAGGATTATTTTTATTACATCCTCCATTTCTCTGACATATGTCACTTTTTTAGTACTGTCAAGGCACACCTTCCAAGAAAGTCATCCTGATCAATGTCCTTATCAAACAGTTCAAACTGGATCTCTTGACCTGGAAGCTGCGTCAAAATCACCTAGATCCATGAAAGGATAAAAAACAAATATCATAATCTGGTTAAATAAGTAGAAGAACTGTTTACCTGGAGAGTAAATGACATGATACCTCATAGAGTTCATTCCACACAGGATTGAGGTTTTCTTTGATGGTGTGGCTGCGGAAGGTTATGCCAGCGACTCGGATCTTGACGTAAGGGTCACTCTTCCCCTTCACCATGCCCCCCATGAAGTTGTCCTTGGCTATCAGGTTCTGGGCCTCCACAAGAAGGATTCTTAACACTCCCTGCGTTGCAGAGCGAGGGCAGGGAACGTTACTGCAAACTGTGTCTGCTCCCGTTCAGCTCAAAGAAACTCTTCTCTTACCTCAGTTGAAAACTCAGGGTCAGGTGTGGTGTGCTGTGGTCGTGTCGGCTGAGGTTTAGTTAACCCGGCAGGTCCTAAAAGGTTCAGGTCCGACGTGACTCCTCCGGAGCCGGACCCAGAGGATGACAAGGGGCGGGGAGACGGAGTTGTGGGGGTGGTGTCATCACTCAGCCACAGAATCTAACAGAAAACATACAAGTTTATTACAATAATGCATAGCAACTTATTCAACAATGATGTTTCATGTCTTGTTGTAAAGATAAAATTTAAGTTTGGCAATGGACATCCTACAATATTTTAGATTATTTCCATTAAATTCATTATTTTCCCCAGTGTTGGTGAGAATCTTCCTGCTGCAGTTTGCTTTTACACACACTTCTTTATCTCAGTAAACAAACCCCTTCTATATCTGTGGGCACAAAGTAAGTATTTGCATGAAGTACCAACCCTAAGCACAACTTTGGCATAGATGCGGCTTGCTGAACCCGAATTCTCCAGATGGAACCACTGATCCAAGGTGAGTTCAGGACTCTCCAAAAGACGGTTTATAGGAATCGTCAAGCTTCCCAAAGGGAGAGCCCGGTCATCATCCTTCACCTGATCAGACCGTAAAAAAGAGCACAGATATCCAGGGATGAGCGGCAAGAAAGGGACATGTAGGAGTAAAGCAAAAAGTGTAGCTTGTTTAAATGACGGAAAATTGGTTGTGTGGGCAAAATAACCTGAATGTCAATATCTTGTTTGCAAGGATCTTGAATGAAGAAGGTGAAAGCATCTTCCCACACGGGGCTGTTCGTCCCGTAGCAAGTCTGCAAGAGCAGGAAGAAGCATTCATTATGTTCTAAGGCATTAAAAGACTCCAGGAAGACTAGCTGCTTTTAACTGCTAATGGAGGTCTGAATACATGAAATGATGAAGCAGGGTTTTTTTTTTAAATTCCTACCTTGCTTTCTTTGGTTGCATCTTGAACAGAAATCTGCACAACTGGGCTTGGGTCCTTGTTACCTTTCCTCATCTACAACATTTGAATCGTGTCAACGTAAACATCCGTTTAAAAATTAAACCATATGGATGAATGAATTAGTTAGTGATAAGCTTACAGGCAGCTCGTAAGCTTGGTCAAGATAGATGGCAAGGATGGCAGCAGATGGGGGGTCCGCTGTCTTTGTGGTCACGTTCTGGTTCTTCTGAATCACCTGATAGAACAAGAAATAGACAAACATGTGAAGAAAAGGATATAAGTTCATTAAAGCCCAAGGTCCTGCCAAAGGACATATGCTGTCAAGTAAAACAAGGACACAGAATTGAAAACACATCACATGAAATATAGTTAAGCATTTAAATATATAGAAAGAAAAAAAGCCAATCAACAAAAATCATTTTTAAGATTAAAGTGTAACATTAACGCTAAAGTAAACTTGAACATGTTCATGTTTTATCCTCTATTATCAGCAGCATCAAGCAGCGCTTCACCTCACTAAGTCTGTCAGCAGAGGACAGCAGAGAGAGCCACTCCAGCCTCAGGTGGACACTGCCAGAGGGAACATCCCTCAGATTGAACCACTGCACGCAAAGAGGGAAACAGAAGGCTCATTAAACACACATTTCTCTCACGTGGATGATTTCTGCAGCCTTGGACAGGGCTGCAGGTGGTTAGAGGAGAACAGATCACGAGTAAGCACATGGTGTTTGCAGTGTCACATGACAAAAGGATTACTGTTGTATGACTCAGATTTTTTTAGAGCAAGCAATGTAATAACAGTATTCTTTGCTTTCAGTTTGCAGTCTGAGAAAAAAACAATAAATGGAATAAAACCAATAAACTGTATTTATGTCTGAAAGCACTATACTCACGTCATCCACAACTCTGGCCTTCTTCACAATATCAAGATCCACCTTGACCCTGAAAGACAGGCAGAAGGAGACATACAGAGAATCAATAAAGCTGTGATAAGAGAATTTAAAAAGACAACCGATCTTCATTTCTGCGCATTCATGGCCCAGAACGGCAAAAGCAGTTATGGGAATGACATGAGGAGCACAAAGAAACAGAGAGAATGAATGAGAATGCGTAAGCTACCTCCCCAGGAAGTCATCCTGGTCTGGGTCTTTGTCAAACACTTCCACTTCCAACTCCTGACCAGGCACTTCATGGACAATCACCTGACACACATACACACACGTAAATGGACAAATACCCAAAAAACGCACAACAAAAATAGACAAATATAGATACAAATGGCATAAAAAACACAAGGCATGCACACAGATGGTGAGAACTCTTAACAACTAGGTGCAAGGCTGATGTATTTAGCATTTGGATAAAAATGTCATCAACTGAGAGATATGACTGTTTCCTGTTACCAGAAAACATGATCAAATCTGCACAAAACTGTTCATCTCTGCAGCTAGTGTCATATTTACAACCGGAGACTTATTGCAAAACCCTCAAAGCAAGGACACCGACATGAAGCCGTAATTTAAGGTGCAAAAACTATCAAGGCAAAGCAGAATATTTCATCCATCTTTCATTTCAGCTTCGGGTGTTTCTGCCCCACCCCCACCTTCTCACCTCGTACATCTCTCTCCACTGTGGGTTCAGGTTGCTGTCCACATGATGAGACGTGAAGATCTGGGTTCCTACACGCAGCACGGCGTATGGGTCTGACTTCCCGTCAATTAAACCTTTGATGACCGTATCCTTGGCAGTAAGGTCCTCCGCCTCCAGCAGGTGGATGCGAACAACTCCCTGTCATGACAACATACACGCAGGAATAAATCAAACAGCAACGCCGCACATTCTCATTCACACCTGAGCATCCAGCTGTATGAAAGCTATGTTTGTGCTTGCAGCTTATGTGCTGAGTCAGAGTCAGTGTGGGGCCAGGAGGCCATTCATTATTAAGACAGTTACCCTTGGGAGAGGAGAGCGGAGCTGCGCCACGTGCAGGTCAGCCACCAGGGGGACAGTGAGACGGTTGGGGAGCACCAAGTGGGAGGCTATTGCATCCATTATCATAGTGTCCGACATGGCACTGCAAATGAATGCAAGGATGATGTTGGGGCGGCACAGAGGATGGACACACAGACGGACAGAGACTGTAAGTGCTGCTGGAAACATGTGCACGCATAATCGTCGACATGAACCCAGCAACAGAGTAAACAAGAGGAGCCCACTTGGCAAAATGAAGGCAGTTTTCATCTGAAATCATGTGATCTGAATGAGGAATACTATTTTCTTTTTTTTTTTAAAGCGTGATTGAAAGAATCATCAAAGGGACTGATGGTGTAAATACTGATGTCTCAGCCACTGATTTGCACCTATGACAATGCTTGCACTAAATCTTTATGAAGGTACATTGGATTATGTTATAATGCACACTGCAGGATCACTAACAATGATTCCATTGGTGTTTAGTTTAATTTTTTTAAGATCATCATTATCTTCATATTCTGTGTAATTCTATAAAATATGTATAATGTTATGTGGGCTTTGAAATCATCCTGAGTATAAAGCAACGGATACATAATCTTGCATGTCAGTTTCATACAAGGTAATCAGGATGGGACCCAAAAAAAGAAGCCAAACCAAATAAAAGCACTTGGTCATCTGATAACTTTCTGACAATACATACCCTGTTTGGCCAAATCACCCTTAGTGCTAATTCACCAAACCCTAATTGTTTACGTATTTATCTAAATAAATGAATAAATATGTAAATAAAGCTGCAAATACAGTTTGAACTAACAAAATATTTGTTTCCCTCTTGGAGTATGACCAGTTGATTTGCTTTTGTTTTGTTTCTTTTCACTAAGAGCTTTTAGAGAGAACAAAAAAAGCACAAAGGGTGTGACCACACAGATATAAACTGTTTTTTATACACAGCTGACTAAAACACCTAAAGAAATCTACAAAGAGCTCAACTGTAACAACTCACTTCAGTCCAGGAATATCCAACAGATTGGTAAGTCCGGTCCAGTTGATGTCCAGTTTCTATGTGTGTGACACAGACAAAAGCAAGGAAAGGTGAATAAATATAGATGTCAGCTATCAACGCTGTGCAAAAGTGAAAAAAACTCACAGGCCGGCGAATGAAGAACATTGTGACAGCTCCGACCAGTGGCACGTCTCCAATCAGGGGTTCAAGAATCACACGAAGTTTTCCATGAAGCTATAAGGACATAAATTAGTTTAAATGAGTTTTTAGCCTTGCAGCCTACACTGTCAGGATACGATAATTATCTCCCCATACCTGGACTCCTTTCACTCCAGCTTTGCAGAAGTATTTCTTGATTTCAACATTTATCTCAACATCTCCTGCATAGCTGAAATAGAAGAACAGTGACAAACATAAATGCAAATATTTAACCAGGGGAAGCGGCTAATCAAAGGATAGAGCTGTTTTTGTTCTTTGAGTCTTGTGTGTTAAGTAAACTGCTGTTATGAGCTAGGATGTAGCCATATATATGAAGGCAAATGAACAAACGTGATGCATTACCTCAAGTACAAATCCAACATGACTTGTCTCTTATCATGTTCAGTGTGAGCCTTTACACCAACCACCCTCAGAGCCTGTGAACACAGCAGCTGCTGTCATATAAAGCAAGCAGCATTGCTTTTTTCTAGGTTAAAACCAGATTTTTTATTTTTATTTGGATAGTCTTGTATTCATTGTAAAATAAATGACAGTCAGTGAACACACACCTTGTCTCCCAGGTTGACCTTAGTGAAGCTGAGAGTCTGTAGATGCATGCTGGAAGCTCGGATGGCAGGAGCAATGGTTTCTACCAGCAACTTCTCCACATACTGACCTGCAAAGGGCCAAGCCTGTTGCAGGATCTACATGACAAACCAGGAATCAGTTCATTTTTAATTTTTGCACTGAGTATGACAGAAAAAAAATTAGCATTGTTATTTAGAAAAGATGTTAAAGTTTTCATCCATGATCATATATGCATGGCAGGTTTTCAGCCAGACGTTCTAAAACCCTGTCATGCATTACAATACTATGTTCAGTTTGATGAATTAAATTCTACAAATAATCTTTAACAACCAGATTCTTACAATCCCTCCTACTCAGCCTCATGACTTTGGCTGTAGAATCCCGGTGTGAGATGTAAAAGAGAGGCATCAAGGATTGTTATTATCAAGTTTTTTGTCCATATTAGCCTGGTGATGGTCACACTCCACAGTTTAGAGCTGATTAAACACATTGACATTATACCAAAAAAGGCTCTGACTTGCATCACATTACTCTAATTTCTGAGGCATCAAGCAAAATAACAGATTGTGCGACTGTGTGGTACAGATCAACGTAAGCAGCTGGATCACGTGTCAGGGAGTATGGAGGAGAGACGTGGACCGGCTGAAAGTTGAGTCCAACAATTGCCGTCGAACAACCTGGGCTTCTGTCACATCATCAGTATTCATAAAGACGTTACTACACTGACAGAGACAAAGAAGCTGTGATATGATCTGAGCCTTTCTCCGTGCCTCTTAATTACACCAGCAGATTATCTGCTCTGATGGAGAGGATGTAATGAGAGATGAATCACTCTAAGCGCTTACATCCTTTCTTTCTCCTAATATTAAAAGTGATGCATTGGTGTTACTATTGCTGGAGTTACTCAGAGGATTCATGAGGGATTTCTGTATTTAAATAATAAGCAGCTTATTTTGCTTTAACTGTTTAGCGAGACAGAGTATGATTGCAAGGAGCTGCATGTCGAAACAGATTAAAAATGTAGTGTTTAAAAAAGAGAAAAGAGAAAATATTAATAAACTAAACATACCTTATTCAGCCACTCCACTTTCTCCACATCTGGAAAGTTGACCTGACAATGAATTGCATATTAAGTATGAACACTCTGTTAGGACAGTGTTAGGTGACTTTGAGTCCTTATCTGTTTCAAACTTATTCACAAGGATTTTATAACAAATGTCTCTTTTTTTTTAAACATTACACATTCACATTAAAAGGGTTGCATAAAACGTTGAAGAAGAAAAACAGTAACATAAGTTTGACTGATCTCTAACTGATTAAGTTTCAGGAAATGATCAACCACATTTGCACATTGACATGAGACCTCGTGCTCTCACCCTCACATTAAACACTCACACCCGCAGTTTTTTCCCTCAAGCTCTTTAACCACATATGGTGGTCCTCTGCTCTGAACGATGTTTATGAGTCATCAACTTCTGGATGCCAGAGAAGGTGAAAATCAGGTCCACAGAAGCCAAATGGGAAAAGGAAAACTCACTATGAATGCCACCTACTGCTGACAATACTCTCAGTATTATCATTCTCTCCTTTATTCTACCACAGATGCTATCTGTCAAAATATTGTCGTTCAGACAGATAGGAATATATTACAAAATGAGGAATCATGCACCAAGCCTAATTTTCTGTCTGAATATGTCTGTTTGAATGTAAACACCCTCTAACAGATAAGAGATGCATACTAGTGCATATCAGAAAGAGCAGAAATGCAAAACAGTATCAGCCTCACACATGTGGCAGATGTAGCGGATCAGAGTGCGGAAAATGGTCAGCGTCTTACCCAGGGAGGCAAATCCCTCTTGACTCTGAAAACCCTCTCTGTGGTGAATGCTTTCTCGTTCTCCAGTAGGTACATGGCAGACTTCAGCCTCATCACTTTCTCCAGTCGACTGTGCTTCCATCCCATGTAGATCATCAGCCCGAAGAGCACGACACTGATGCTGAAGCCATAATACCCCGCCAGGTAGACTGGTAGTAGAGCAGCCAGGCATTTTCCGAAGGACCACAGCACGCCTACTGCGCGTTCAGCGGGGGGCTGGCTCGGTGAGGCCGGGGCTGAGGGCGCCGTGCCCGGATCTGCATCCACGGCTGGCATGATGAGATCAGTCCGACTTAACAGCAGCACGACCTGGCCTCCTTCAACTTCCCTGCTTCTGCGACAGAGGAAAGCGCCAGCGCACCGTACCGCTGTTTTCTCGCAGATATCATCGACAAGTCCCCGACAGAACTGCGGGTTCACGATCACGACTTCTCTTCGCGGCGCTCCGCCTCTCAGCAGCGCACTTTGATGGAGTGTTTTATTTCGCTTTTCTTGAAGAGCATTACAAGAAGAGAGGGAGACCTGAGGGCGGGCTCAGATTCAAGCCCTCCTTCACATGTAATTAAGTGGAAACGAAGTCCAAAATGAACTTGTAGCGTCATGTGCTGAATCTGACGGAGTATTTGGTGGAAATGTAAGACATTTATTAGACCTGCAAACACAAGCATTTGACTTGAGGCAACCCACCCCCGTGGTGATAATATCCAAAGACACTGCAGCCACACACGCAGATTAACCCATTTTTGTTTTTTCCACGGTCAACCTTTGAGTATAATCCTGGTGCACGCGCAGGCGCCCCTGTCTACCTGCAGCAGCTTAACAGCTGAGCATGACAGCAGCGCCAACAGGTTCCCCCACAGAAAGCTGTACTTCATTCTTTTCCATGTCATACAGGTCTGCATCCTTATCATGGTGGCCATGCAGTGGTGGTCACCAGCTGTCACTGATGTAATGTTTACTCAAACGTAAACACAAAAAATATTACAGGAAATAGGCCTATATATGTAATATTACATATTACAGGAAAAACCTAATGCAGAATTTGTCATTTGCACTGGTTTAGTAGACTACATTGGTTTTTCAACAGACCCTCATTAGTTGGATGTATTCATCAAACAGGCCAGGTTTTAAATAGCTCCCCTGTTTCCTAGAAACAGCCGGTTATCTCTGTTTACTCGAAGGGTGAAGACTTGGATGATCCTTTATGTACATAGACAGCCAGCCTGCAGGAACAACATGCACTTAGGTCCGTCTGTCTCGTGATATAAAGAGCAAAAAGGAGAGAAAACGGTTTATGTTCGTGTTTAAAAGCATTTATGGCCATTTCTTCAAAATGTTTGTTACCCAATCTGTCCATACATCATTCTTTGAGCATTCTCCATGCAACATAAAATTTTAATTATTCATGTGCTACACTGTCATGAACTCTTTTGATGAAGCCCATTTTTCATTTTCATTTCATATAGCCTACTTTTATATCTCTATTGCTCCAAAGTTTAGCTCTCTGGGGAAAAAACATAAAAGAAGCTATATTTTCCCCTAAATGTGACAACATCATCGTTTGGGCTACATGTGCCATCAAATGATCTGCAGCCGTTTTATATCTTGTATAATTTGTTATATAATTCTAAACGATCAATATTTTGTAGGTAGCAAAATTATAAAGAGTGGCTTCATTGGGAAAAAGTACTGGGTCTTCACCCTAAACTGTCCCCAGATCCACACATAAAGGCACTAAAATAAGACACACATCATGGCTTGTGAACAGTGTAAGATTAAAAATGAAACTCTTACACTTCAGCAAAAGCAGAAGTAAATGGTCATAGGATGATGAATGTAATGTTGAAATCATGCACACCAAGTGATGCAAGAGAAGTGGAGCCATAACTGGATTTAATGGCAGTCAAGTGTAACTTTTTGGCATTTTTATTTTATTTAACCTTAAGTTACAGTCAGTGACACAAATATGATTTGCAACAAAATTAAATGTAACTCATTTTAAAAATAAAGTGCCAAAATAAATCATTTAGGTTTCCTGTCTGTTACTGAATGTAGCCTTCACTACCTATTAAATAACTCTGTATCATAAATTCAAATTCATTAATTGCTGTGGGCATATTATAAATATGGAATTTTATTCCCCCACACTACATAGTAGTGATTGGTGGTGCTTTATTATTTGTTTTCTGTGTGAACTGCACCACCTGCTGAGCAGTTTTCTCAGCTGCCACAGCAAACTCAGCACAACCATCCATCCATCTACTGAACCGCTTAATCCAAGTGGGTCGCAGGTGTGCTGGAGCCTATCCCAGCTGTCAAGGGGCGAGACAGGTCTGTCGCAGGGCCAACACGGAGAGAGAGACAACTCACACTCATTCCTAGGGAGAATTTAGAGTGCCCAATTAACCTCACATGCATGTCTTTGGCCAGTGGGAGGAAGCCGGAGTACCCGGTGAGAACATGCAAACTCCACAAACTCCCCTCCTCAGCCAGACCAACTTGGGACTTTAATGGTGCGTTCCAGTTGTCTCGGAATTCCGAGCGGAAGTCGGTCGGTGACGTCATTCCGAGGTAAACAGCGTTCC
>JBBBVT010000014.1:12623394-12639771 GCA_037177035.1 Craterocephalus eyresii
CTGTATACGTGGAGACTTTGAAGCGCTAATCTCACAGGGATGGCAGGGATGGTGAGGAAATGATTCCTGCAGCCGTGACATCATGCGTGGCTGTGGGTGGGGGAAGTCATGCATGGATGCGGCGATGCAATAGGCCAAGCGGCGCCAGAGGTGCGAGGGCCTCCATCGCCGCTCGCGGCTTTAATTTGAGATTGAACTCAGTATTATAGTTACTGGATTAATGTTGGAATAATCGCATGTAATAAATATGACCATTGTGTAATTCCATGCAAATATTTGGGCAAAACTCTTGTTAATAAAATTACCTAATTTCAAAAAGGTATGATAAAGCCAAACCACTTCTTAAAACCCCAAGCTTTTTGTTTTGAATGTGTATGTATGTAAAATCAAATTTTTTATTTTATTTATTTTTTTGCAGGGAAATTTTACCTGTGCTACTTGCTGGAACGTTAGACATGTTTTGACTTCAAAGTTACTGCAGCCAAAAAGTTAATCTTCATCAGTCCACGGAATTTGTTTCCATCTGCGTCTGTCAGACCAAGAGCTTCCTTATGTATAATCAGTTATTTATGACATCACTACAAAAGTTCAGTTTGTACAATTGTGGTAGCACCTTCTTTTTACAGTCTATGGGTAGCACAGTAAAGGGCCCAAGCCAAAAGCTTGAAAATCCTGTACTTGTCACATTTTAGATTGAGTCTATGCGCTGCTCTTTTTAAAGCTTCCCAAGAATGTGCTAATACTGCCTCCTCCTTTGTGGCTTTTATGAGTTAAGAACAACTACATTCAAGATCCCAAAGCTCCTGTTCTTAGGACGTGTTTAAAGAATCAGTTAATCATGAGTACTTGTGCAACACTTTACTTTTCTTAATGACATCAAGGTCTATTACCCTGATAAATGAGGGAATTCCACGAGAATAATGAATGAAATCACCCAGAAACGAGTGGTCAAATGTTGGGACACAACCATTGATTTTCTTAACACTTCATCCATTGTTATTTTAGATAAGAGTAAAAAAGACAACAAAAATCATACAATTGATGGAAGGTGGATATTTAATGTTTCCAAAAATAGTCTCTGAAACTGGGATTTGTTTTACAAAAGCATCCATGCATCTGAAAGGTATGGAAATCTCATGTAAACACAGACCATCTGACTCAGTAGTGGCACCAGAGGACCAAATGCTTAACCTTTGGTAGGGCTTAAGACCAACACTGGAACCCTTTCTTTAATTTTCTTTGTCACCAGTTCAATTATCCAGGGGACTGATCTTAAAATATTAGTTTTAAAAATCGTTAAACAATTAGCCTACAGGAGATATTTAGAAGCATACGCAGTGATATCAAGCACAGAGCTAAGCGATGGTAGTAAAAATGCGGTAATTAAGCTTTATTCAACAGCAAAGATTACTTAAAGAGGTCATGCCTATCAACTGTGTGAATATAAAACACGTTTCTGTCCACAATGAGTTGACACTCCATTCTAAAGGCATGGCGATGTGTACGATCTTAACAAACTACTCTAAATGCCACATGATTACACCGACTGTGCACTCATCATCCTCGGCCACTCTGTCAAACTCGTTTTATGCCCCACATCTTTTACTACAGCTGCTGTGGAGAGGAAACGGAAAGCTGAGGGCCAGTCAAATGGTGAAATGTTCCTGTGTGGTTATGTCCTTGTACAAAATATATTCTTGGATGGTAAAACAGTAGCTAGAGAGAGAGGCTACCTCAAGGACAAGAAAATTTACTAAAGGTCTGTGTCTGTGTGTGTTTTAGGTGGAGTGACAGAATTTAGGAGCAGCATCATCCCAGACCAACATCAGTTAGATTCAGAGGTATTCACAGCAGCTATGCCCACAAATGCCTCAGACAGCCGGGACAGAAGGAATCGTGACGCCTGTTCTTTGGGTCATCAGATGTCTGTCACAATTTATTGGGATCTATTCTGCAGCTTCAGTCTCCATCGCCTGTCCTGTTGCATTCTCTACAGTCTTGGAAGCCTGTCGTGAAAGAATATAAAAAGTCTGAGCAAACACATGGAAATCACACTTGTAGATACAAAAGAAAAACTCAAATTGCTCTGTACGTCACCTTCTTTTTCTTCTTCTTCTGGGTTTTGCGGCTGGCTGAGCTTTGAAGTAAAGCCTTCGTGGGAGACAAAATACATAAAATGACCTCATGTAGTGCAACACACAAAATGTGCACAGGTATGAGCTTAAATAAAAACGTTCAGCTGACAGCAGGCTACAGATAAATCATTAGTTTGTGTGTGAAAGTACAAGTCGAATTATTCTTACCTTCAGATCTGGGTCCTCCACCTCATGGTCAGACTTGTAGAGCTCTGGATCATGAAGGGTGCTGGTGATTCGCAGGGGTCCGTTGGCCATGAGCAGCACGGTGAACTTGAACTGTGCAACAAACTCACCTGAGGAAAAACAGAGCTAATAGTTGGAGAGAGCCAAGACAAGCACAGACATTATAGTGCTGTTAGAAAGATAACTACATGCAATGACTACATTTTATTTGTTGTAACTTTAATTTTATCTTTGCATTAAATGAGTCATTGGACAATCCTCAGTTCCCTTTTTGAGACATTTATTATATTTTTCAGCCGACTATTAATGATTTCTATGTATGTGTGTAATGAATAATTAAATGACGCTGAAAGAAACGTAGGGAACAACTTCAGACCAACAAAACTCTTCCTGGATCATCAGAATGATATATCTACACACTTTTCCACAAATATTTCATCGCTGTCTAAAAGTAATGAAGGACCAGTGAATTTCATGCAATCAGCAGATCTGTGATGGACCACCTGCAGGCCCGACAGGCATCTTCATGTGCCTCCAGCAAAGGATAATATAGGGACTTTCTTTCTGAGCTCTGAATCATACAGCATCATTTTTAAAATCATTTTACAGGACAGGCTCAGTAAACCGGCATCCTTCTACAGAGTCACTTTAGTTTAGAAACATGCAGTTTCATTCCCTGTGATCTTCTTATCTTAGTACGGTTTAATGTTGCAGTTTAGGATTGCATTTTTTAAATTAATTAACCTAAGAGGGGTCTTGTCACAGATTAAAACTGACAGTTCCCGTTATTGGTTGGTAGGGTATATAGTTGTCATGGTTACAGCTCGTCATTAGTATCAGAGGATGAATCTCACCTAATATGAGGCAGCCAGACTGAGTGAGAAAATACATGTTGAATAACAGTTCTTTTCCCAGGAAGTTTGGTTTAGTATCTATGTAAATGGATTTTTTTTCACCCACATTAAGTGTGTCAAGCTAACCACGATGCAGCACATTCCCACGCCAGTCTGGTCTGCAGACAGCTAGATGATAGCATAGAGTTAGTGGAGCTCAGGCTGCTTCATTAAGACTGTTTTCCTTTCTTATGTTCCTAGAGCTGCGTTATCACCATTGCACATATTCAGTTTAAGTTAACATTTGTATGTTTTACATTTAATTATTTTTCTTAATGTTCTCTTATAATGCTGTCACCCATGACAGTCTGACTCTATATGAATCCCTTTGGTTGTTTTAGATATGTCATTTAATAACTGTGCCCTTCATAGGTCTTCCGATACAAACTGAAAAACAATTAATTAATATTCTTATGGCCAGCAAAATGATAGATTCCATCTATCATGAATCAACTCACCCTCCTTCTCATGAAGCACAGTGAACGGCTGCAGCAGCTCATGTTTGGCACACTCCACCACACCCAACCTGGCCTTGCCTTCATCGTCAAACGCTCTGCAGCATGCAGGGGTGATGAGATGAAAAAAGGGAGTGAGTGTAAGGTGGGAGAATTTTCACAAAAGGTCAATTTGAAAGGAGAAAAAAAAGTTTAAGTATTTCAAAGTGAGTTATGCTGACCTCAGAGTGAAAGGCATTGTGTTAAAGCGTCTCTCCATCTCACTGAAGAATGTCCGAGACGTCTTCATCTTCAAACCGTACACCTTGTTGGGGTCCCGTTTATAAACAGTGGTCCTCAGACCTCCATCCTTAGCCTGAATCATAAAAAGGAGAACAACTCGAGACTCTGTGGAGTTTTTAAAATTGAGCAGAAACATCTAATTCTGCCAAATTCCTTCTTACCTTCCCCTCTCCAGTGCTGACAAGCACATCCACTGCATACACCTCGTGGACCTCAAACTCGGCCTTCTCGTGGTCCTTCCTACGAACACAAATGGACAGGGTCATCCACTGGTTACGAAGGACCAATCAGAGGCAACCGCCATCAACTAAGAGAACTCACTTTTGCTGCTCTGTTGGGTTTTGAATGATGGTCTTCTCCCCATCGATAACATGCTGTTTGAGCTGATGGGACAGCATTCCTGTGCACATTGCGGGAATAAAATCCGTCAAGTGTGTCCGAATTACATTGAACTAATGCAGTGGGATCACACAGCTCAGAGACACCAAATATCTGCGCTCACTCACCCTCAATCAGGGAACACTTGAAAGACTTTGCAATTTTGTTCCAGGCTTCTGTGACCTGTGTGTTCTGATGAAAGAAACACAGCGGGAACATTACACGTGGTATGAACACCGATCCTTTGGGTCAAATCAGAGACAGCCTTACCTGGTTTCCCGGCTTTACAAGTCGAAGAGCTGCTTCAGCGCAGAGGTGAGCGGCTTTGATGACGTCAGCTTTCCTTCCAGTTACAGGTTTGTCCTGTAGCAACATGGGAGCCAAGTTAAATATTCTTGCAGGATGCAAACAGTGTGTGTGTGATTTTTTTTTTATTCCAGTGGAGAACACATACCTTGGTCACGCCAATAACGAAGCTGTCAGCCACATTTGAGATGAAGCCGTCGACGTGCACACCCAGATCACTGCATGCAAACGAAAACGGGGAAACAAAAAGGTAAATGGGGAAACGCACTGCTTATTAAACCAATTCATCTCAACACAGGTCAGGCAGCGGTAGCACTAGCAACGTACATCTTGACAAGATCCCCATCCTTCAGTACGACATCAGGGTCACTCTTCAGAGGGGAGAAATGGCAAACACAGTTGTTCACTGACAGACAAGTGGGAAAAGCAATTCCTGCAAAAGAAAAAAAAAAGGAGAGGGGTGTCTGAGCCGGTCAGGAACATCTTTGACAACTGAGTGAAAGAGAAAAAAAAAAAGAAAGACACATACCTTTTTTCATTTCTTTTTCCCTCTTGAAGATTTTCCCAGTTTCTGCCATGATGAAGGCGTCTCCCTTTTCACAGAGGCTGAGCACAGAAACTCCTGCTGTAGCTGCTGCTACTAACATCTTCAGAGCCTCTGCGGGGAAATGAAAAAAGCACATAAGACAGTACAAGTGACTAAATTTATAAAAAGCTTGTTTAAGCATTAGCAGCTTGCTTCTTTAGGTCAGATGCATTGAAACAATCTTTGGTCAAAACGAGAAGAACATTTTAAAACTTGCATCCTTTTTTCTTATTTCTTGCTTAAACCAACAGTAGAAATTGGTCCATCCATTACAGCCTATATTAGGGCTGAACACTATATCATTTGAGCATCGTCATCGCAGTGCATTTGTGCGCAACAGTCACATCACAGGTCAAATTGCAGCGTAGGTGGCAAATGAACTCGGTGTGTTCCTATCTAATTTCAAAAGGTACCAGACACACCAGAGTGATTAATCAATCACCATCGATCTTCATTAGTTTGGCATAGATTAAATGTTTTGTGGTAAAACTCAGTTCACATTTGTACAAAATAAAACAAAACATACTCCTCCTATCAGATAAAAAGCAGGCTGTGAGAAATAACAAAAAGAACAACTAACACCATCAAAAACCAGACTTGCAAGAGTTAAGATTAGTGCAGAAGAGCACAGTATCTCTGATCATTTTCATTTCAACAAGCACATAAGGGCTCTGGATCAAATCAAATAATAAGAATTCAGCAATTTTGAAACAAAAGTGATCACTCAGTGGAAATTTGATTATTTCAAATGAGGAGATTGCGATCTTGCATTTGATAGATTTGTGTGATTGAAATGTAAGTGTTGAGAGTTTTCTCTTGGATTCTTGAGAACGAAAGATTGGATTTAAGTACTATAACTGAGCAATTAACCTGTCATTATAAATTATGTGGGTGAATGGGCAAAAAAAGAGTTTGATGTGTGAGAGCATAACCAACGCTTGATATGTTAATGTTTATAAAATTGATGCATCAGAAGTTGCAACCATAGATTTCTATTTAGATCAGCATATATGTATTGTAAATTAACATATCTACAAATTATGGCATTATTGTGGGTAAAAACATATGGACCTATTAATAAAATATTAAATTGATATAATTTTGCCTGCCTTTAAAAAAAAAAATCAGTACACAAACATTAAAACATGGTTGGATATATTTAACACAACAGTAGATTTCTTAACTCAAATTAGCTACTATTTCAGGTTACTAGCCCCTCAATAAAGTTAAATGAAAATTCATTTTGTATAGATTTGAATTACCTGCAGGTATACATTTAAACTGGGCAACAGTCTGGAGCAAAATTACTGTTAAACTGAGTTTTCTCTTGTCATTGTTATCTGGTACCTTAGCCGTTAAAGCTAGCTAACCCTTGCTAATCAGTTAGCCTTATAGCTAGCTACAGAGCTGTCTACTATCGGCTCTGTCAGCTTCAGATCGTTAAACATACGCGGGACAAAACAGTGAAATTTTCTGCCTTAGTCTTTACCCAATCCCCGTTATATCTGCCTTACACAGTGGTCATATTTTCTAATATAATCTAGTGCTAGTACTGCTGCGGCACATGGCACAGCAGCTGTCTGGATAGCTGACACTGCTAGCTAACATCAGAGCGAACTAGATACTAGTAAATTGATCAAACCAGCTGGTAAAAGCAGCGTTTCACTCACGATTTGCTATCTCAGCACCCATCTTGTACTTGGTGACCACCAAGTCATCGGCAATGGTCTGGTCCTGTGTCTCTTCATCTCCAGACATATTGGCAGTGTACTGACCGCGAACTAAGTAACTTTTTTCCCCTGGCGGGTGACAGTCAGTCACAGCTCTGAGGATGGACCACGCTGCTCCGCGCTGAACACCGGCCCGCCCGACTTCACCCGAAAGCTCACGGTCCCGCCTGCTGCCAAAGACACTCTCAGAAATCAAGATAGTTCACGGTTCGTGTAGTGCGTCAAAATCTAAATAGCAGGACGTTATGCGCTATATGAATTAAATAAATCTTAATAATGCAATTCTACATGGTGATTCTATATAGCAACTCGGGGAACTTATCACAAATGAAACTGACATAAGTCAAGTTTATTTTTAACAAAAAAATGTGTACGCAGACGGCAATCCCCCCCGCGCCTTTTAAAATTTTTTTATTCTATTTATTTTTCTTATGTATGAATAATGTTGACGTTTGGAAGAGGTAGGCCTAATAACTTGGGGAGCACCCGGGAAATGTTATAAGAAATGCGTTTTCATATTCAACTTAAACACGTGCTGAAGAGAACTCTCTTTCCTGAGTTAATCTTTGATATCTGCCTCAGCGTTTGCGCCTGCGCTCAAATGCGTCACGTGTATTCTGGACACGTTTCATTCCGGTGTCACCAATTAAAACCCGCTTATTTACTTCATTATTATCGAGTAAACTAAAAATAACTTACACAAAGAAAACAAGTCATTACAGTAGAAATAAACTGCTTTTATATTTCAATACATTTAAAGACAATGTACAAAAAACTGCCCAGGCTATCAGTAATCAAATTGATTGGATATTTGTAAAATAATATAAAATCATATAATCATTACCGTCAATATAAGGAGTACAGAGCGAGTTTTAAAATGTGTCAATTTATTCTACTACAGCAAACAAGAAACTTAGAAATGCCCTTATGTGACAGCTTGACAGGTAGCCTTCACAATAAACTTTACTGTGGTGTTGGAAACTATCACGTATTTGGTTTCATAAATTATTCATGCACAAAAAAACCTGTGAAATAACAAGAACCATAACAAAGGTATATTTGTTTTAATATTGATATTTTGAAGGCTTTTGAATGCAATGAATCTATATAAAAGAGGAAAGAATCATAAAACATCACAGCAGCTTGCATCAGTTACTGTGTCTGTGTCCCAGTCCACATTATTAGGTGCGTACAGCATCTGGCTTCAGGAACAGCCTGCTATGCCAGTAGTCTGGGTTGTCAAATGATGTGTTGCTGCCCGGCTCCCCTATGCCTGCACACACCTTGACGTATTCCCCAATCCCAGCACACCTGCCACTGCCCATATCCTCTGCAACAGCCCTCCCCTTTACCGGGAGGTTTTCGTATTCTGTCTGTCCCCACCCTTCAGGAACCTCCCCAAATCCAGTCATTTCTTCATACTCCTCTATGTTTCCTCCCCCAGGTGTTGGCACATCTGGCATGACTGTACTGCTCAGATCCCCCCAAAGAGTGGCTTGTTTATTTATGTTGCAGCACATTTCGGTTTCCTCCTCTGCCATGTGCTCCTTTTTCAAAACACCCACTATTTGGTCTGTATCCTCTATTTCAACTGCACTTTTTTCAGATGTTTGACTCCCACTTCTTTCCATTTCTCGGTCACCTCCATCTGAAGAGTCGGAACGCCTGATGTCCATGTATTCATACTTGCCATTCCCTTGGCCTTCCTCCACCTGTTCATCCACAGTTTGCTGGTCCGCAACAGCTCCTTCACAAGCCTCAGGTGTTTGGTTACACCGCACAGTTGAGACTGGGATTCCTTCATGTGCTTTGTCCTGTGCGGATGGCAGAGCGATGAGGCTTGGGGACGGTAAAGGAGAAACTTCATGGCAAAGTGCCACTATAGAGGCATCTCCCTGCGATGCAGTGTTCCTGGTAAAGCCCAGAGAAGCAGCGTTCTGTGTTCTCATGGTTTCATACTGTGGGAAAGGATTTGTCGCCATGTGGAGTAGATTATTCTTTAGTCTTGAGTTCCTTCGGCCAGGACGAGATACTCTGGGGACTGTGAACCACATTGAAAAAGGGAAAAGATCAGGGAAGTCTTGATTAAGCATTTTTGATGCAATTATTATGTAACTGCTGCCTTCACAAATAAACAAAGCAAGTATTTTCTGCATGTAATTTACCTCTTTCTGGTGTTCCAGTTGACCCAGGCAGGACATAGCCGTAGTGGTCCACCTCCTCCTCCTCTGCCGTCCACACCTTGTAAGATGGTGGACTTGAAGTTGTTGAAAGTTTCCTGTGCCGGCTGGCAGGCCCATAAGGGTTATTCTTATCTGAGCCAAACTTGGTCCTGTGAAAGCTCCCAGTTCGTATTCTTTCATCGCGCAGCTCTGTCTCTCTGCTGCTCGTTCTGACCTCTGACCTCTCTGGTAGTGTACGCACTGAACTCAGACGAGATCTGTGAAACCACAACTAATAGAAGAGAATTAAAGACTGTAGCCATCATGAGATATTCTAATACTTAATTATGCTGTGACGTGGTTGTTTATGTAGCTTAAGAGGAGCGAAGCTGAGAGTTATCATTTATATATATTATATGTATTTTGAATATATTTGTGTTGGTCTGTGTCTTTCATACCTGGCGGAGGCTGTCTGTGGGACTTGGGGTCATTGGCAGGTATCCAGTTGGTGCATGACTTGTACCACTCTGAAAAATGCAAAATATCTATTATTTTCTGATGGATTAGACAGTGAATTGGTGAGGGATGTCCAAAAGCAGCTTATTCATCAACTTCAAGGCACTTCCGTATTACCCTGCACGAATTAATCCGTGAACGAGATAGACTCCACGATGGAGAGTGCTGAAGAGGAGGCGTGACCAAACCATGTCGCAGTTCCTCCTCATCTGGGTCTTCTAAGTCTGCATCTAAAAGTCCTCGTTCCGACTCTCTCCGCCGGATTTCACCTGGACCAGAGTCTTCTCCTTCCGTCTACAGAATATTATGCCGGTACAGTTCTAACAGAATCCAATCACAGCTAAAGTACACAATTGTTAAACTGTTTATTCAGACGAATCCCACCTTGATGACGAGGTATCTCTGTGGGTCTCTTGCCATCCGAGTGAAGTCACTCGCCAGTTCTTTGAAGGTTGGCCTTATATTTTCATCGATCATCCAGCCTTAACAGAATATGTATAAACACACAGTCTATATTTGTTCTTACTTGAGGATTTACGGTTGTTTTTTGCATGCATGTGGGAGTACGCTCTGACGCACATTTAACCATGACCATGTAGACGTCTATAGTGCAGATGTGGGGCTGTGACAGACGTTCACCCTTCTCCAGCAGACTTGGCACTTCCTGAGGCTGAACAAACACATACGGCTCTGCACCAAATGACATCATCTCCCACACGGTCACCCCTGTCCGGGAAGACGGACGCTTTAGTTTAATGTTCATTGCAGGAAGACTGACGCACAATAACTTTATGCTCCTCAAAGCCTCTCACCATAACTCCAAACATCACTTTGATGAGTGTATCTTCGAAACAAGATGCTTTCAAGTGCCATCCACTTTATTGGCGTCTGGGTGAGGATAAAAATTGCAGATGGGCATTTTGGATCATTTGGATTAGCTTGATTGTAAGAATGCTTTATAATGATCTGAAACTGAATGTGATGTTGCAACCTTTGTGTCTGTATAGACGTATTTCTTGTCATCAGGATAAAGGAGATCTGCTACACCGTAGTCTGAGATCTGCACCTGATAGTCATTCTTCAGCAAGACGTTACGAGCTGCTAGGTTTCTGTGAACCATGCAGTGTTCTTCCAGATAGAACATACCCTGAGGCACAAATGCAAGTTCTTTGCTTATTGTCTGACAGTTTTGTTTGTGATGTTTGGTAGCTTAAAAGAGGTCCGGCAGTACTCACCTTAGCAATCTGCACACACCAGTTGAGGAGACGCTGTGGGTCCAGGCTGTTCTTATTTTGCCTGATGTGCTCTAGTAAGGAGCCATGAGAACTAAGCTGGGTAACCAGCTGCAGACTGACACCTGGACAGATGCCCAGCAACCTAACGATGTAGGGGTGATCCAGGCTGCCCATGGACAGCATGTGCTGCAAATGGTTAAACAGCAGATGTTTTAGAAATTTGATGTATGAAATTTGCTATCTGGGGTTTTATGAAAATACCGGGGACTGACTTCAGTGATTTCTGTGAAGGTTTGTCGACCTGAGATGTCCTGAATGGTTTTAATGGCAACAGGGATCTTCACTGTCTCTCCTTCAGGAGTCCAAAAACCCTTTAATACAACTAGTGTTTAAGAAAACTGTAATAACACACAAATCAAGGGATCATCAGGGAAAGTTTATCAAGGGAGGTTAACAATACCTTTTGCACTGTGCCAAAGACGCCAAAGCCTAGGACTTTGATTTTTTTCAACTCTGAGGGCCTCAGAATACGAGCATGAACTTTGGTTCCTTTCTCTCCGGGACCCAGGGGCTCAAAACTCTGCCAAAACAGAAATTGCATACCTGGCTGACTCTTGTGTCAATAGTGCAATGATGCATAAGATAATAAAAATCAAAGGCGGCTTGTTGCAGTGTCACCTCTCCACTCTCCAAGTATCTCCTCATGGCTCTCTTGTGGCGGATGGCAAGGCCCCGATGGTACAGTATTCCAAGGAAAAACAATGCCAGGCAGAAAATCAAGCCAGCTGGGACTCCTAAAGCTATCCCTGTGATCTGACCGCTGCAGTGAAACAGAGAGGATGGGGATACGGTTAAAATGATTCTGAATACTGTATAGGCTTCAGCTGCAACTCAACATGCGCTGCAAAATCTGCAAAAAACTTTCAGACTTTATGCTTGATGAGGTCTGACTTTCTAAAGTCTGACTACATCTAAAGTCCCTACATATTAAACTCATGTTTTTTGTCATTATAAAACGATGCCAACTAATATGATGTGAAACAAAAGCAGTATTTAAACATTGTTTTGAACATTCTTACAACTGAGACATCCTTTGATTTTTGATGGATTCAGAAGAACAATGAGGGTAGGAATGAGATCGGAGGCAAGGAGGCACAAATTAGCCAAATGCTGTGGCTTACTTTTGTAATGTAGCACCACCTGAACCCACTAGTCATTGACATTGCGGGGCTTTTTGACATAAAGCATTGTCACCCTTTTATATTGGCCTCACTACATCTTATCAAAAACATAAAATATGTGAAAAGAGCTAGTGTGTCTCACTGCAAGTATGTCAGGATCACACACATTACTGTGCAGTGTGTAATTTGTGCCAGCAGGGGGAAACACTCACCTACTAACTGCCAGTAGAGCTTTCTCTAGACAGTCATTCAATCCTGGGCCGAAGCATCTGAAACACAAAGTGAAGTGATCGAAAACTTTTATAGAGTCAGTAACTGTGGAAGTAATAGGAAAACACATGTACATATATAACAGGGATACCATAAAACACATCTGACTTAAATTAAAAGAGACACTGGCCCAATAGGCCCAGGTTCAGTCTTACCCCTGCATGCAGTTTTGATGACATGGTTCACAGTGACCCTCCCTGTTGGGATATTTGAAAATCAGCCCTCTATGTCCATCATTTACACCAGTGGGACAAGACGACATACAGTAAGGACCGTCTCGAAGGTTGAGACAAGCAGTGCACTGATCTGCACCCTGCAGGAAAAAAAGCACAGACAAAAAAACAATTAAATTGAATCTAATGGTAATGTAATGAATCTAATGACACACAAGCCATATGATTAGTATAACATGTGAAAAAATAGTTGGAGTTCATTACTCAGGTTTTACAGGGAAGAAATTAGTAGCTTATACTGCATGTTGACGAGGTTTGTTGTTCCTTTTAAAAAGTGTGGGCAGTAAGTTAAGTGATCAAAGGCGTAAAAGCTCTTTAAAAGCAGACCTTAAATGACTTTATTGGATTGCTTTAAATCAAATTTTATTCTAAAATAGCATGTCAAGTCTCATTGATACTAATTTAACTCGGAGCTTTGAGTTCAGAGTACTTTGTTCTTTCATCAGGATGTTAAGAGTTGGAGTGGAGATGAGATTGTAACAGGCAACATCAGATAAAGACAGAAGAAATGCAGTGCAGTAGGTCAAATGTAAAAAAGTACTTGTTCAGGTAAAAACAGCTCGTTTGAAAGCACTGAACCACAATGTGTCATCAAACCAAGTAATTACCGGCCCAGTGCAGCTGACTTTCCCCCTCTGAGGCTTGCATTCTGAATGACAGGCGACACACTCACCATCAGGCCCTGAAAATTCCCTTGGAGATCTGCAGACACAGTTTTCAGAAAAAATCAACTGCATAACAAAACACACGAGTAAAATAAGCCAACAGAATATCGACCCATAACCACTGACCCGGAGAGAAAATTACAGCTGCTTATGCATGTGCCTCGTCGGCTGTAGTTCCTACAGGAGAGACACTGGTCGGGACCCGGGCCCCAACAGCCCGAGCCTGAGCACAGCGGGTCACACACGTGGCCTTCTGCAACTGCATATAGAACAAGTGTCATGCTCACATTTTCCTCACCAACATTGTATTTTATGTGATGAATCGCTTTAGAGGCTGGCTGACATTTCTCAAAATAAGCTGAAGGAAACACAAACAAAACATTTAACTTTATTGTAGCGCAGGCTGGCCTCACCACACTCCTGCAGTGGCCTGTTGCTGTTGAAACTGTTGACTCGAACTCTGCGCCCTCTGAACAGCTGCGTCCAGTTTACAGTGTGATGATAACAGAGGTTAGCATTCTGACTGATGTATACACTGCCGTCACTGATTTCCCGGAGAGAGCGCAGACCCAGTGACGTAAGCGTGGGGATGCGCATCACCATCAGAGAGAAGCGCCTTTTGTTGGAGGGTTGGTGGACACAGACAGAGGAAAGTGAGCTGCAGAGTCTTTCCAAAAGCGAAACATTATGACACTTGTTTAATGTGTGTTTGCTGGTTTTTTTATGTTTGTGTTAAGGTGGGATTCACACACAAATTTCACAAATATGAAGCATAGTGAGAAAATAGTGTTTATGGAACATAAACAAACCGCATGATTTTTTCCAAGTAGTTAATGTACAGACTAGCTTACAAAACTGGATAGACATCCAAGATTGTGTAGAGCACAAAACCACATTGATGAGACATGGTACTGCAACAACTTGACTTTCCAAAAAGACGAGTTTGAAAAAGAAATATCAGAACAAGCTGAGAATCAGAGCAGGTGTTCATAATGCTGTTTAATTTTTTTTTTTTTATGCTGAGGTATTGGTGTTAGGGGAATATTTGTTCCTGCAGGTTAATCTGCTGTTTTATCAGCCTTACTTGTACAGTGACCTTCCTTGAATTGTAGTGAGGCTTGAAAATGCAGACAAGTCGTTCAGTTCTTTGGGCCAGGACTGGATGTTCAGAATATCTGAGAAGGAAACAAAATGTAATGTTACAACAGGAATCTTCCAGCCTAACAACAATAAATTCATAACTCATGACTACTACATTTTTCAATACAGATGCTTTTCTTTAGAATTTACAGGCATGCATTCATTTATTTATTTTCTGTTCTGCCTAATCCAGTTCAGGGTCGCGGGTGGGCTGGAGCCTATCCCCAGCACTTATCAGGTGAGAGAGGAAGCAGGGCACATCCTGGACAGGTCGCCTGACAATGTTCTCCTGTTGGTGGACTTGTGAATTTGGCTGGTGGAAAAGCAGACTGTAGTTCCACATATGTTGTACTAGGAACCTCTGAGATCTTACAAACTACTACAAGCCTTGTATTGATTGTTGGCGGCTCCTGAGGAAACTAATATTGGTCTTAAATTGTATCCATATGAGCGGCATCCATCAGGCAGAACATAGGAGAAAACCAAACCTTTCATAGACTATTAGAAACACATTTTAAGCTTAATGTACATCAAAACTTCAGTTTTTGTAGATCCTCAAATATATCATCAAATATTTTTGTCTATACAGTATTACACACATGTGCTGAGAAAATCAGATTAATAGATTCGTTGTGACACATAAGCCTGTGTCATTAAAAGAAACAGATGGAAAACAAGACATTTTTTCTCTCTTCAAGTCAAATGTCAGTCAAGGTCTGTGTATATTTATTATAATTATAAATTATTATTAATTTATTCATAGTTCAGGATTAGTATGAAGCTTTCCGTCAATTATTTATTTGTATTTGCTTCTTACAAGAAAATGAAACACAATAAATGTTTGCCATGGCATCAGCTGATCTGCTGAGCCCATCAAAGAAAGTATCTTTAGTAAAAGTAATGCAAATAAAAATCAATGTATAGAACGTTAACAACACAGTGATATTTTGGAGTTTTAACTGTTTTAGATGGCAGAGATGTGCTCCTCTGCTTCCCTATCTCTTTCTAAGCATCTTTTAGCTTTGTGCCCCATCAGAATTCCTTCCTGATTCTCCCAACTAAAAGTGTTTGGACCTGTATCTACTGCTGGTAAGAATATAAAAACTTCATACAATCCGAATCAGGCAAAGGATTCATAACATATCATTTTAATTCATTGTTGTTCATCATGACTAATTGACATAATGGAAAAACAAACCTGTAATTTCCCTCACAGTGCGGAACACTTCCAGTTGTCTGGCATCAAGGGGCGTGATGTTTCTAAAGTCATCTCTGTAAAGGATCCAAAATGCAATAAGAACATGCGGAGTGTCCAACGGTGCTATCTAACACACTACAATAATATGCAGACAACTACCCAAGAATCCCTGTGACCAGGAAGTGAAGGCTGCCCTGGATCTTCGTGCAGTTGATGAAGTTATCGATGTTGCTGGAGTCCACTGTCTGTTTGTTCTCAGCACCAGTGCCCTCACACACTACAGGGATGACCAGAACCCATCAATATCTTTTGTGACTCACATATAATCTGAGAGGTTAAAGGTACCTAAGCATTAACCTTTTGGGCAGAGTCCGCTGCAGAGCTCACACTGTCTCTGGCCTTCTCTTTCCACCTCCATCTTGTCTGTAGGACAAGCACTCACACAGGAGCTGCCATCCACCACAAAATTAGCTATGAACAGAAAAAGCATGAAAGATACAGGGAGATATGTATGACCAAAACATTGTGTCATTTCAACGCATGGCTGAATGTTGTAGTAGCCTAATGAAATAAGTAAAGTACACACAAAACACACTTACTAGGACACTGAGAAACACAGATTGATCCATACTGGTACTTGGCATGTGGGTTAGTCTCCATTTGAAATGTCTGTTTGTTGTAGATGAGAGTCTGAGGACACTGGGGTACACAGGCTCCAGAGTCGTTGAAATGACGACATGCCTTTACAGGTACACAGACAAAAACACGGACAATTACATTTTAATAAGTTCCACACCAGATAAGGGGTCCGCTTTGAAATCACAGA